>CAHIKZ030000746.1:337500-365000 GCA_903632075.3 Acanthosepion pharaonis | reverse complement strand
TAATTATGTGGATTCTAATTAAATCTGCAATTAAGGCAATAGCGAATTCTAGCGCATGATGTCTTTCCTATGCGTCGTTAATTGTGAAGATACTGTTTTAAACATGCTGTATGTCACTTTAAACACATGACGTAAACACATGACAATGTACTAATGTTTCTCTATTTCGATAGAATAGGCAACTAAGTAAATGATGTAAAAGAAAATATCACTTTATATGGGATGAAAAATGTACTGAATTTTTTAAAATTATCAGAAAAAATGACAAAAATGGAATTACTTTTAAGAAAAAGGCAACAACCACAAAGAAATAACAAATAACTGGACAGTTTGAATATTTGATGTGAAAAAAATGAAGAAAATCCTTAAAATAAGAGTATTTAGAATTGTTACATGGACTGATTTTATTTGATTTGTTTAACGGCATATAAATTCCTTTATGTGTAATTTAATGTCTAAATTTAATTTTCTTATTAGATTTAAAGTAATAAAAACATAATATACTACTTTATTTTACTTTCACAATTGAATACATGGTAGATGATACTCAGATTGTGTGACTATATATGCGTGTGTGAACATGATTATTAGAGGTAGTGATATGTTGTGTGCTTGATGTTGTAGACTTTTTAAAGTTATATTTTGGAATACAGTGTGATTTTTAAGAAATTATAGGCTATTACATATGAAAGAGTTCTTCCATGTTGGTTTTTTTGGTTGGTTGATTTTGTTTGAGAGCATATCAACCTATAGAGGTTATTAAATGCCGAAATCTAAATATTTTGTACGTAATTTTAAGCTTAAGACTACAGATGATTTACATCATTTTATACTTTCAGATTAAATGTATGCTTTTTTTATATATATATTTAGATTATAAAATGTTATATTGTTGATTTTACTACAAAAATTTATTTATTTTTTTATATTTGTTATTGTTGCATTGATTGTCATTTTGGTATAAAAGTTTATTGTTGGTCATTCTATTTAAAAAATGCACTGTTGATTTTTGTTTGAGATTTACTATTTGCCTATGCCTGGGACCCTAACTGGTGCTACCACCCCGAGTCATAGTAGACTTTGGAACAACAGTCATTAAAAGATGGTTCCATGCTCATCAAAATCTCTAATCTCCCGATCAGATGCCTTGCTGTCGATTGAAATTTATCATCATACCCAGGACGTACATGAACTGACTGTAGATTAATAGGTACTGATGTATCTCTTGTTTCAAAGTAATACCGGCTGGCAAATACATTGCTATGTTCCATGCTTCCTTTTCTGCAAGCCTTAAACGGCGGGAAAATTGCACGAACCTAACCGTTGTGAAAAACGAGAAAATTCAATTTTTTAAAAGTTAACTTTTAATGTATACTTTCGCTTTAATTATAACAAAAACATAAAAAAGACAATAAACATATTTTAAACTTTTTATATTATAAAAGTGGTTGGAAAATTCGCTTTCCGACCAAGGCACCCGGGTTCGAATTTCATCATGGATTTGGCATCAATTCTTGATGTTATCAAACCATACAAGTGAAATTGATGGTTGTGTTATCCCCGGTTTGAGCGTACTGGTCTTCCCCAATCCGTTGATCACGCCAGATAATGGGCCTTCTTTTAGTAACTAAGGTCATCTCAACAGTATAAAACAAAGGCGGGCTCTGTTGGTGCTAAACAAACACAAATGTGCCTGAGCATGCGCCTGCAACAGGGATTGTCTATCTACCCTATTAGACAGGCATACCCAGACACAAACGACCAGCCAGCACCACGACATTAAGAAAATAAAGAAAATAAAAACAATAGTCAGGTTCTTAAATTTATTTTTTTAACTACCAGTGCCTGCCGCATTTCATGCACAATGGAGTTGTGCAATGTCTACACCGACTTGTCACTATTTTCACCTCCTTTCGCTTCAAGAAGTACGCATACAAACATGTCAGTGACTTCCCATCTCTTTTGCAGGAAATGGCGGGGAAGAAATGTCTGAGAACAAAATCAATGTGGTTGATCCATTCCGCTTCATGTACGTGTCGGATTTCCATGTATCTCTAGCAATTGGGAGATTAAATTGTTGCTAAACTCCCTAAAAGATGGCTGAATGCTAGTTTTTTACGTCCTGGGTATGACGATAAACTACATCCGGCAGCAAGACCTCTGATCGGTAGATTGAAGGTTTTCAGATGCGTGGAACCATCTCTAATTTGTTCTTGCACTTAGGTCCACTCTGACCCGGTGTGATAGCACCTTGTAGGGTGTCATCTATATGTAAAGAATGAACTCTCAATCAAAAATCAACAGTACACTTTTACAGTAAAATTACTAGAAATATATTTATAGCCGCTAAAATGCCCTGTACTAATTTATGGCCATCAGCCGACCCAAGAAAAACTATTTAACCAAAATTTTGAAGATTCCAAATAGGATTAAAAAAATATAATTTAATAATAAAAAAAAAAATTCTTTGGCGCTTCCTCTTAATTTATAACGAAAAAACATTCTTCCATTCAGCTTGGGACATTTTTTCATCATGTAAGCTCATTTTTAGTGAACCTGTGAAGGAGAAATAGTCGTTAGGCTCAAACTGCTTTAGACCGACTTCAGTGTTCATGTGGTGTAGCTTTGTTTACACATATAACAAGTGAATCTACGAGAAAATGTTTTAGAAGCATATCCTATATATGATCTTAAAATTATTTTTATAATATACAGTCACTTATAGGAAAAGTGAATTTTACAAATTAGTTTTATATACAGGATTTGATTGTGTTTAGGTTTCAATATTGATTACGAAATTAAAAAATTAAAAAATATATATATCAGAGTTAATGAATCGTACATATGTTTGATTATCTGTAAGGTTTACACACGTATGGATTATATATTTTCTATCTAGATTTTTGTAGCTTAGACGCATTTAATTAAAATAATAAAAATTAAAGTTATTGT
This sequence comes from Acanthosepion pharaonis, assembly GCA_903632075.3. Classification (NCBI taxonomy): domain Eukaryota; kingdom Metazoa; phylum Mollusca; class Cephalopoda; order Sepiida; family Sepiidae; genus Acanthosepion; species Acanthosepion pharaonis. The sequence goes on along the minus strand of CAHIKZ030000746.1, from coordinate 362,048 downwards.
TTTTAGACATTCATATACCTGTTATTAAAATTCTTTCATTAAATATTACTTGTTTATTTGACGATAACATTTGAGATTTCATTATTGGTGGGTCTCTTTAACGCTGTTCAGAAATAAAACTTAGCTGTATACAACCGCTTTCTCAGATCAATGATTAAAATGATTTGGAGCGAATAAAGCCTGCAGACCATAGCGGGGAACATGTTCGTGTACTTTCTCGAGAGGCTCACAAATTGCCAAATAACAGAAGCCACATCACTTTAGAAAGTTGTTGTGGAGTTATTTCGCAATGGAGGCTTGTATTTGTACTAAATCGGTCCTAAATAGTTTCACCACAACACCCACCTCCTAAAACTTTACTCCGTAGGAATAAAACAGTTTTCTTTATTTTTTTTTTCAGGAAATATGAAGAAAAAAACAAAAAAAACTCATTTTTTTAGAAACATCGTAGCGTATCTCCTACGTTTTGGATCCACTTTTAAATGATCAGTTGCCTTTCTTTTTCTCCTGGATCGGCGTACCTCAGGTAAAATCGTTGCAGGCGTTGTTAGATCAAACGTATCGAAAATCACCTCTATCGGCGTTTCTTCCGCGGGACCGCTGTCAACCATGTCTGAAGAGCGTCGTCTGATCTGGTTAATGTGCCGTCTGCACGTGAATTTTTCGCCTTTCACCAAGTATATCATATTGCCAATCCGCTTTTCTATTTTTTGGTGACTCCATATTAGTGCGAATCCTCGTCGCCAACGTTGTTGTGGCGAGCGAATTTTTTCTTCCTCCGTATGAGTGCGAACCCCTCGTCGCCAAAGTTGTTGTGGAGTTATTTCGCAGTGGAGGCTTGTATTTTTACTAAATCGGCCCTAAATAGTTCGACGTACAAAACATTAGGAACTTGATATAATTGGTATTACGCAGAGTAATCTTGTTGTGGTCGCTGACTACTTTCGTATTCGACTAACTGTCGTCCGACATCGACTGACCCTCATTTCTCTTACTACTCCTACTTATATTAGGTGGGAGAGTCTATTAACTATAGAATAGGTGTGTTTCACCATAAAAAAAACTTTCAACAAAAGTAACAACTATAATGGATGTCAAATGTATCTCAAAGGGAAACTACTGATGTTTTATTGCTTCAAATAAAATGTTAGGAAGGAAGCAGACATCAACACTGGAGACAACAATAAAAATCAGGGGACTTGAGGAAATTATTTTCCAGAAAAATTGTTTTGATGGAAGCTTCCATAAATTCCAGTTGACAGTAGCACTGGTTGCTTGGCTAATAAATCCTGGCTGTTTTCTAATAAGTAAAAGATAAATATTACATTCTCTTCATTATCGAAACATGTTTTGGATAAAAATTTGACTCTTTTAATTAAAGTTCTTGATAATGGTTATTTAATATCGATAGTGGTATTCACCTTTGCTATTAAGAAAACAATAGTTAGAATATGCGAGTAAGTGGTTTTAAATAGCAGAAAGTGTAGACATTTATAAAGTATTTGAATGCCAATCATGGCATCCATATGAGAGTCCTGATTTTAAAGCATGATTCCATTTCTTAGGTTAATGTTTTGGTTTTGAAGCAATTTGAGGTGTTGTGTGACTCTACACCTATCGCAGCCTGTTCTATGTTCAGTTTTCTTCTCCCTTATATTAAATTAGGTTATAATTGATTCAGATATCGAGGAAGAGCAACACGAAGATTCGACAGAAGACTTGAGTGATGGACACAATCGAGACTATCAAGAAGAACAAACATAGGAGGTTCTGATCATGTCTCCCATCTCAGAGACAACAGATGGACTATTAGAGAGACAGAGTGAACACCAAAGCAGTGTAAAATAAATAGATGGCGGCCAAAGGTGACTATTAGACTCGATACCTCGGCCCCACACATAGCCCAATATGGTTACATATAGGGAGTGGTGGAGGTCAACCAGGGAGGGTTTCCTCATGCTGGAGTGAGAAGGCTCTGGATTTTTATTTGGAAATCTAGGTATTTGAATTGTTTAGTATTTATTAATTCCATATTCTCAATTCATATAATGGATTCAGGGTAAGTGCCATCAAAGTTTTCATTTCAATTCCAGACTATAGCTTCCCTTTTCGAAAGGTTTATCTTAAGTTCTACTTACCTAAAACGACTACGCGACCGTGATCCCAAAATTACTCATGGCTAAGTGACCTCCTGTGATTTACCGTATTAGGCATGCCTGCACTATTTTAATTTGTGAAAAATATCCAAAAAAGTAGATCTGCTGCATATTATGCAGAGCCATCCGGTGATATAATGGCGATAATGGAAGAGAACCGCTCTCATCAATTCGATGTTTGATAGAGTAAAATATTTGAAAAAGTAGAATATTTGAAAGCTGCTAATGGTAATTGTCTGCCAATTTCCTAGACGAATCATTGTCATGATTATTAATTTCCAGACTAGATTTTTTCGATATCTTTGAAAAACAAAAAAATAGATCTCGAGTACAAATCTCGCTTGAGGATATATTCTTCTTTTAAGATTCACGTTGCTTACTTAATGGGCGTATGATAGAAATTGGAGAGTTGGGATAAAAAAAATAATATAATAAAAAATTTATAATAATCGAGAATGCATAATCTAAGATATTAAATCACTTCCATTATGCGCCATGTCCCTTCCAACCGCGGATGATAACGGATCTCCGCAACTTCCTGCGCTTTGTATCGCTAAGCAATGTTTCACTCATTACCACTTCTCTTTGTCTCCGCTCTGCTATATTCTTCCCGGACAACACAAGTTCGAGGGATTCCTCGATGTCTCCCTCTTGCCTTCGATATGTCTTGCGTGTGTTAAATTCTCTAAGTACTCTGGTCTTGTTATGTATCTGTTGTGGTACGATCCACCTAATTTACATAGTGGAGTACCGACCATATAAATATGGGTTGGTACCGGGAAGACGAGGGGAAGTAACAAGAGATCCAATCCAGAGACTCTGCCCGACTGCGATTAAGTCAACCCATTCTACAGGAACAGTCTTCCCAAGAATGTACCAAAACTAACTGTAAATATTGTGTACCTTTTCCTTGTTTCAATATATTTTGTTTACGTATATTTGGTGTTGTATTATTATCATTCCATGCTTATCCAAGTTTCAACATTATCCCAGCAATTTCAACTAAATTTTGTTTATTTTTCTGATTTTAAGTAAAAGGTGTTCCAATAACTTGGACCGATTTTAAATGTGAAGTAAGTTCAAGCGTTTAAGTCTTTGGCAATTTCAACGATGGAAAGATTAACAATTAACAATCAAACAACGTGTTAAATTTATCGAAGCCTATTACAAAAATGGACGTTCAAACAGAAATGCATTTCGGGAACTTCACATTTTTTTTTTTTTTTTGGTCAGCATCATCGACCAACCGAGAATTCTATTGGAAACGATGTAACGTTGTTGCGGAGAGGTTCAATTCAAGTATGACGAATAAAGTTGTCTGAATTTTCGGCCATATTTTCGTGCACTGCAACAGTGTTTTCAGCTGAACGACGTAAATGAGCACGCAATGGTGTTTTCACCGACCCAGTTTGTTTGAATTTACGAACAATTTTTCCAAATGCACACTTGAAAATTTAAAACGCTGTTTGATTGTTAATCTTTCCATGTTTGAATTAACCAAAGACTTAAGTTGTTAAATCTGAAAGAAAAAGTAAAAAATCATTAGACGCTTAAACTTAATCACATTTAAAATCGGTCCATGTTACTGAAACACCCTTTATAATTTTCATTTTATTTACCCTTTCATTTAAACTTCCTCGTTGCTCAGATGTTTAGTCCATGACATTCTCAGTGTACGTTTGCAGAATCCAAAATGTGGAGTACTGCTGCCAGACATATTGCCGGGGCCGCCCAATCCCTACTTCCCTGTTCGACCTAGTTCAAAAGTGTTTGATTGGCCATGTGAATGAAGAATTTGTTCTCCTCATTTCAATCCCTTTCCCAGGGTCCTGGATGTTGCTAGCCTCTTGCGGCCCTTGTCGCTATTTTCCTGGGAAGTACATATTTTAGTTCCACCAGTCCAGATATTCACAGTTAGGAACCGCCATACCATGTACACCGAGTGGGCATTTTCTTTCCATTGATATTCCATTGGTAAGGAATAAGTACCCAGAAACGTTACAACTTGAAATCTGACTCTCGAGAGTATTCACCTATAAAGAAGGACACGGGGTATACCCCTTTATTAAATATCACAATAGCAGAGGCCGGTAGACGTAATTCACACTGTTAAAAAAAAAAGGGTGTCTACTCAAATATAATAATCCATAAAACGAAGTAGTAGGAAATAATTCTGGATGAAGGATCCATATTATTTATAAATGTGTGTGTTTTTTTACATGATTGATTTTTTACTGCTTATCAACCCTTTTCGGGTTATTTAAAATCAAAAATCTTATAAGAATTTATTTGGAGATAATAATGATTTAGCGCTACAAGGCTAACTAATTAACCCATATCTGGGGAGAAGAGGTGAATTTATACCTTTTCTAAGGGTATTTGCGCGTAAGTAAATATAACGAACACAACGGGAATTAGAACTCGGCCCTCCGATTAACAATTCCGAGCCATTAGCCATTACACTGCTCATACATCCAAGCTTACAATACCTGGTATTCCCAAGCGGTCACCCACCTAGATACTGACCAGGCTCAACGTTGCTTAACTTCGGTGTTCTTGCAGAAATCGGTGTCTCAACGTCATGTGACTGTAAGTTCCCCCGCTCTCTCCCTCTCTCTCTCTGATATTTGTATGTGATCCAGTGCGTTTTTTGTTAGCAGTATTTACGCTTAAATATTTGGAAGAGGAACATAAAAATAAATATGGGATCCGCTTTGTGTGTTTGTCTCATTCAATGAAGTGTCCGTCAAAACAGCTTGATACAAGTTTTACATGATAGGTGACCTTCTAGCAAGGGGCGTTAGAGATCTGGGATTCACCCGGTATCATTGTATATCACTGGCGCCTGAGTTGTGCACGCGCCGAAAATGAACCGATTGGCAGATAGATATATCAACACTCAGTCCAAGACAGAATATCGCTCCAAATGTAGGGTCTAGTTTCGCAGAAATGTCCAGAGCCACAAATCCAACGGTGTTCAGAACTGAATAACCCGCAATGACACGTATGCGAGATTCAGTCATGTGTTTCTCGTAATCAGAACGTATTTGCAATCATAAATTCTGTAGTTCTCTCATTATATTACTTCTTGTATAAAATTTGCATATATAATACTTATACGTATGTCTATGTTATAATCTTTCAGTTTCCTTTCCACCAGGAGACGAAGAGCGTGTAAAAACTCATCCTAGTGAATAGTGTCCCAAGCGCTTTCGGCCAATTCATATTCATTTTCAAGGGATTCATTGTTAAAATGCTTGTCATCTAAATATGTATTCTAGGGGGAAAAGTAGGAAGTCTTTGTTTGAGAAAATATTTGGTTGTGATTCCATGTTGGCGTGTTTCTGAAAAACCAGAGACAGATTATTGGTTTGAGTTAGGCTTGAATCAATTCATGAACATAAGTTCTCCACGAAGTCCCTTAGATTTGTGTATCTGAGGGACTTCCTAAAATCTGAAGGTTTAAAAAAATCACTCTCCTTATCGCAAACATAATAGCCTCCTCGCAAAAAGAAATTAGCCGCGAAAGTTACGCAATAACCCCAATATCATCACCGGACGAGCTGCCAAGATTACAACCAAAACTACAATCTATCATAGACGATAGGTCCTAATTTAAAAAATTAACAAAAGTTATCAACGTATCACGCAACAACTACGTAAACAAACTTATCGTAGCTCAGCTTAAAATCGGAAATTACCAACCTGGAAGCCTTTGTGGAAGTGCAAAAACCAATAAACCATGTTTTCCTCCACGACCCATCATATCCCAAATGTTTATACTCGTCTATCAGCTAACAAAAATACTTCATATAATTTCCCTATACATACTCAGAAATTGCAACATCGCATCTTGAAGCGAATTGCACCAGATCCTTAATGCAACAAAATCTACATGTGGCACCCATCTTCATTCTACATTGAAAATCACTTAACCAACGTCCCAGTCGAGGAAACAAAGTGACTGCATTTACAAACACTCGTCAAACACTCCCCTCAAAATTAGACTACAAATTACTCTTTGCTTGCACAAATAAAGACCACTTCTATAACTATAAAGGAAACATTTACGCCGAGACCAATAATGGACAACACCTTTCTCTAACTTTTACATAGCACATTTTACATGTCGGAAACAAAGCGTTCAGAGCAATAGCGAGCAAACCACAAATCTACACAAGGGGTGCTACTATAGTATGATATATGCCGATGCATTTACGACTTATCGTAAATGGTCATGCACAATACCAAACAATCCACTTACGGCCTACTGCAATTAATTTCTCAAATTACTTACATTGGTATTTTAACCTAAAGAGTGGGGTATTTATCTAATTTGTATTCATAAAGGAGATATTTATGTAATTCTGTTACAAAATGAACAATCTAACGTTAGATAAAATAATTTCAATTGAAGATAAAGCGGTGTCCATTTTAAGATTAGGGTTAGGTTTGGGGTGGGGGGTTTTAACATATTTCCTAGATCCTACAGTATATACCATATCATAGTAGAAAAGGAATAGTAGATATATCATAGTAGAAAATGGATTGTAGATGGATCGTAAATGTGTGGTAGATGGATTGTAAGTGGACGGTAGATGGATTGTTGATGGATTGTAGATGAATGCCAAATAGATGGTAGATGGATTGCAAATTGATGGTGGGTGGATTGTAAATGGATGGTAGATGGATTGTAGATGGATTGTAAGTTTAGATGGATTGTTGATGGAAGATAAATGCCAAATAGATGGTAGATGGATTGCAAATTGATGGTGGGTGGATTGTAAATGGATGGTAGATGGTTAGATGGATTGGAAGTGGATGGTAGATGGATTGTTGATGGATTGTAGATGAATGCCAAATAGATGGTAGATGGATTGTTGATGGATTGTAGATGGAACGCCAAATGGATGGTAGATGATTGATTGATGGGATGGATTGAAATGGATGGTAGATGGATTGTGGATGGATTGTTGATGAATTGTAGATGAATGCCAGATGGATGGTAGAGGATTGTAAATTGATGGTGGGTGGATTATGTAAATGGATTGTAAATTGATTGTAGATGGATTGTATATTGTTGATGGATAGATGAATGCCAAATAGATAGTAAAGATATTGCAAATTGATGGTGGGTGGATTGTAAATGGATGGTAGATGGATTGTAATGGATTGGAAGTTGGTCATGGATTGTTGATGGATTGTAGATGAATGCCAAATAGATGGTAGAGGGATTGCAAATTGATGGTGGTGGATTGTAAATGGATGGTAGATGGATTGTAGATGGATTGTAAGATGGATGGATTGTTGATGAATGATTGGTAGATGGACTGCAAATGCCAAATAGATGGTAGATGGATTGCAAATTGATGGTGGGATGGATTGTAAATGGATGGTAGATGAAAATTGATAGATGGATTGGGATTGGATGGATGGTAGATGGATTGTTGATGGATTGTAGATGAATGCCAAATAGATGGTAGATGGATTGCAAATTGATGGTGGGTGGATTGTAAATGGATGGTAGATGGATTGTAGATGGATTGGAAGTGGATGGTAGATGGATTGTTGATGGATTGTAGATGAATGCCAAATAGATGGTAGATGGATTGCAAATTGATGGTGGGTGGATTGTAAATGGATGGTAGATGGATTGTAAGTGGATGGTAGATGGATTGTTGATGGATTGTAGATGAATGCCAAATAGATGGTAGATGGATTGGGTGATGGATGGTATTGTAAATGGATGGATGGTGGGTGGATTGTGATGGTAGATGGATGAAGTGGATGGTAGATGGATTGTTGATGGAAGATGAAATAGATGGTATGATGGTGGGATTGTTGGTGATGGATGGATGGATGGTATTGGTGGATTGTAGATGAATGAAATGGAGATGGATTGATGGTAGATGGATGATGGATTGTAGATGAATGCCAAATTGATGGATGGGATAGATTGACAAAATGGATTGATGGATTGTTGATGGAAGATGAATGCCAAATAGATGGTAGATGGATTGGATGGAGATGGATTGGGATGGTAGATGGATTGTGGATTGGATAGATGAATGGATGGTAGATGGATTGTAAATGGATGGATGTAGATGGATGGAAGTGGATGGTAGATGGATTGTTGATGGATTGTAATGAATGCCAAATAGATGGTAGATGGATTGCAAATTGATGGTGGGTGGATTGTAGATGGTAGATGGTTTGCAAATGGATTGGTAGATGGATTGTAGATGGATTGATATTGGATTGGAGTGGATGGTAGATTGATTGTTGATGGATTGTAGATGAATGCCAAATAGATGGTAGAGGGGTGGGTGGATTGTAAATGGATGGTAGATGGATTGTAAATGGATGGTAGATGGATTGTAGATGGATGGTTGGATTGTGGAATTGATGGTGGGTGGATGGTAGATGGATTGTTGAATGGTAGATGGATTGTATTGATGAATGCCAAATAGATGGTAGATGGATTGCAAATTGATGGTGGGTCGATTGGGATTGGATGGATTGTGATGGATTGGATTGGAAATGGATGGTGGATTGGAATGGTAGATGGATTGTTGATGGTTGTTGAATTTTAAATAGATGGTAGATGGATTGTATTGATGGTGGATGGTGATGATTGTAAATGGATGGTAGATGGATTTGAAAATGGATGGTATGGATTGATGGATTGGATGGATTGTTGATGGATTGTAGATGCAAATAGATGGTAGATGGATTGGATGGTGGGTGGATTGTAAATGGAAATGGATTGTAGATGGATTGAAGTGGATGGTAGATGGATTGTTGAAATGGCAAATATTTTATGGTAATGGATTGTAAAATGATGGTGATGGATGGATTAGATGGATTGTAATGTGGTAGATGGATTGTCTTGGATGAATGCCAAATAGATGGATTGATTGATGGTGGGTGGATTGTAGGATGGTAGATGGATTGTAGATGGATTAGAGTTGTAGATGAATGCCAAATAGATGGTAGATTTTGCAAATTGATGGTGGGTGGAAAGATGGATTGATGGATTGGATGGATGGTAGATTGATTGTTGATGGATTGTAGATGAACGCCAAATAGATGGTAAACAAATGAGGGATTGTAGATGGATTGGGATGGTGATGGATTGTTGATGGATTGTAGATGAATGCCAAATAGATGGTAGATGGATTGCAAATTGATGGATGGATGGTAGAGATGGATTGAATCAGTGGATGGTGGACAGTTGTTGATGGAGCGTAGATGAACGCCCAAATTGATGGTAGATGGATTGTAGATGTTGAAATGGTTCAGTGGTTGGATGGTACGTGGTTGGATTGTGGAAAAATGATTGGTTCAAAGCCAAATGTTTTTTGATGGTTTCTGTAAAATTTTGATGGTCAGTGGAAAATTTTGAAGATGGATTGTTGATGGATTGGCAATGGTAAAAATAGATGGTAGAGGGATTGCAATTGATTGGGGGGATTAAAATTTAAGGGTTTGTGGATGGATTGAAATAGATAAAAATGTAGTCTAATATGGTAGATTTATAAATGTATATGAATGTTAACCCTTTAAGTGGAATGGATATTTGAGTGCGAACTTTTTAAATGGATGGTAGATGGATTGTAGATGCCAATGTATCTGTGTAGGTGTTTTTGCACGTGGGTTAAAAATTTAGTACAACCATTGTAATAGTAAATGTAGTCTAATATTTATTAAGTATGAATATATTTTGAAACTGTGTAAGGTGTTTGAATGAAGCATACACAACCCTTTTTGGTTTGGTGTGAAAAGTCAATGGCACACGCTTCAAAAGGTGGAAAACAAGAAGAAAGATTTGCTTAAGGGTTTGCTTGTTTTTATACCCACAGAGCTGCTGCTGATACTATGTTTATTATGGGCTGCTGCTGATACTATGTTTATTAAGGGCTGCTGCTGATACTATGTTTATTAAGAGCTGCTGCTGATATTATACTTATTAATGCATTACAACAGTAATGCTCTATTTTTGATCTGGTCTGGGTCTTGTAACGATATACTACAAAAGGAATAGTCAGATACTTACTGGGGCAGTCCAATGAGCTAACCATTTTTCCAGCATCTTCAGCAATAGATCAGATATCAGAGTTTGACTTGTTGACTGAGTCTCCTTAAGAGAACACCCATTCATTATGATTGATGAAAGTTCAGGGTCTGCTAGTTGGTTGTAAAACCTTACTAGTGTCGTTTGGGCCGTATTGAATTTTACAAGCCAGTATTTTCCCCACTGAGCCACGGGCTAGTTTTGAGAAGAGATGCGCCTCTGTTCCTCCGGGCACCTGTAAGCTGTTGTATCATCCGCGTAGATACTCATTGATGATTGTAGCACGCTTTTGGGTAGATCATTAATATGCAGAAGAAAGACTGTAGAAACGAGAAAAGTTGGAACGCGGGCATAGAACTTAAGGGCTTCCGATAACTACAACAATCTTCTGTGACCTACCTGTTAAAAAGGACTTCCAATGTATACTTATATTAAAAAACATAAATAAGAACTCCTACTACTTATACTATAGTATTGAATGCAGAAGCACATACCAGGTGTAACATCAAAATTGTCCAAATCGTGTAACAGCAGAATTGTCCATCCCATAAAATGTTTAGTACCTAAAAAAACAATAAAACTAATTGAGTTTCTTGTTTCTAGGTTTTCATATAAGATGTTTAGCCATCTTGACATCATTTTTCATAAGAATCACTGAAAAATCCTTTAAGTTATTCAGCTAGAAGAAGAACAGGTGAGAATCGTTTTGTGTCAGCCCCACTATGTCTTCCCAAATCAGCAATAGTTAGAGGAAAAAGATCATTCAGGCTTTAAGTAATGGTAGCAACATTCAAACTCTGACTTCCATCTTTAAAGTCACTTCAAGAACCAGCAAGAGAACGGTGAATAAGTTTAAAATAGAGGAGGTCACAAAAAGATGGGGGATAATCATTTCAACTTAGAGCTAAAGTGATCAATTAGAAAAGATCCAACTCAATCGATTGAGGAGTTTCAACTAGGACTATACAAAGAGCAGTGACAAAGGACTTGAAAATGAAATTGTACCTGAAATCTCTGAGGCACCTTGTTACTCTTGGACAGAAGTTTAGAGGGTGAAGATCATCTTGAATAAGTTGGCAAAGAATCTTGAAATAATATATATATATATATATATATATATATATATGTGTGTGTGTGTGTGTGTGTGTGTGTGTGTGTGTGTGTGTGTGTGTGTGTGAACTTCGTTTCAGTCCTCCATGAGCTTCCAATCCTTATCTATAATTAATTAATGGTGACCATGTCATTTTCGTTTATGATCAATTTCATCACGATACTTCTGTTAAGCTTAGAGAGTAATTATACATTCTTATTGCTCAAAGTAGAGTCCAGTAGTGTTATAAAAACCTCGGAGAATCCCAGTAAGATATATTTAATCATTTATAAGATACAACGGCTCAAATCTTAATCTAACAATTGGACAATTTTGCTGTTACACGATTTGGACAATTTTGCTGTTACACCGCCTATAAGATAACCAAAAAAATCTTTACAAATTCAGCATAACTATTTTTAGTGAACCCAAACATATAAAACAAGCATTATTTACTAATAATTTTCCTATCTACATTATTGATAACCAAATAAAGAAATTAAATGACACCAGCACTAAAAAATACAGTACAACAAAACATCAATAACTTTGGCTGCAACCAGATACACAAAAATTATAAACAAATTGCATTCGCCATCCGACAAAGAACTAAACAATACTTACCAACCGTTGACCCCAGAAAATGTGTTATATAGCCGACACTTGAGTTTGAACATAGATCGCCAGTGAGCAAACGCAGGTGACACCATTATTAAATTAAGTAGACCACGTGACCATAGAGGAAACGCATATATCGGAGGTAGTCCGTGTCTAATCGATCGTTATTCTTAGTCTATCCTCTATCCTCGACGGATCGCATTCCTATTCTATTACTATACAGACGGCTATTCTCTACTCTGTTCTCTATATTATTTCACTATACGTTGGTTATTATTCGAGCGAGAATTATCGAGCAAGTCCTATTAGTGCGAGTGATATTTGAAAGCGTCTGATACCGTCATTGTTCGACGGCGTACTATAGCTGTATCTGCGATTATAAATTCTTTGTTACAATGAGCATTACAAAAGTGACAACGAGTATTCGTTGACATCACAAACGTGGCAACGAGTGTTCGTTGACATCACAAAAAAATGTAGTAAAACTTACAAAGGAAATAAAAATAGCGCCAACTACATAATTACAAATAACATACTTAGCAAATCTAAATTTGAGACGACTAATGTGGTATATCAATTTTGCTGCACAGTGCAAGACTGCATCTCTTGTCATAAACTACGTTAGCTATACGTTGTCAACAATCAGTAGGAGGTTGACAAACCAATTATAGGATCACAGTGCAGTCAAAAAGCACTTAGACACCACACAGTACTGCCTGTCGCTGTATAAACACTTGGTAAAATTATCGTATCCAAAAACATCTCATTTTTGAATACGTTTTAAGATAGCTGAAACTCTTTATATAACAATTCACGCCAAGTCTTAAACTCAGCATGATTGACACACACACACACACACACACACACACACACACACACACACACACACACACATATATATATATATATATATATATTTTCTTTCAAGAAAGAAATTCGGATTTGTTGAAACTTGACTAATGCATGGAATAATAATACAACACAAAATGTACTTAGAACAAAATGTATTGAAACAAGAAAGTGTACACAATATTTACATATAGTCTTTTGTATATTCTTGGGAAGACCGTTCCTGGAGAATGGGTTGACTTAGTCGCAGTCGGGCAGAGACTCTGGATTGAATCTCTTGATTCCTTCCTCTCTTCCCGGTACCAACCATATTTATATGGTCGGTACTCCACTATGCAAATTAGGTGGATCCTACCACAACAGGATTACTAACACAAAAACAGAGAATGTCTCATATCGAGAATATTTAACATTGAACACAAGGAAAAATGAATTATTTTTAATAATATGTGGAAATCTCCGCTTTTACCTGAAGACGGTCGCGAGACCAGAAACACGTGTAGTAAAATTATGTAAAACAAAGCATAATATTTTTTTCTGAATAAATCCACATTACAACCAAAAACGTTTGCGCCACCTCTCTTCCCTTCTTTTTAATATACACACTTTTCTCTCGTTGGAACCACTATAACCTCTTTCTATTATATATATATATATATATATATATATATATATATATATATATATAATTAGAAAGGATAATTCTAAGGTGGACATTAATTCAAAGAGAGCTCAATATAATAATGAGTCCAGACGATAATTAAAAATCCATTCGGTTATAATTTATTTTATGAATATGCAAAAATATAATTATCTCTTCAGACAGACGTTTTCTTAATAAATGGAGTCAATTTATCCAGACGAAAATAAAAAGGGAGTGGAAAAAAGAAAATAGAAAAGGTTTTAATATTAAAAGAGGAAGAAAAAGAAAAATTCCAATATAAGGTTTTTAAAAAAATAGGGAGAAAGGAGAAAGAGGGAGATAGGGAAGAGGGGTAGGGAAGAGGGAAGGAGAGAGTAAGAGAGGGAGGGAAATAAAGGAATGATCGAAGAATTAAACATGAGCTGATAGGGTGACCTAGAAATTATTTTTTTTCTTTAAGGAGTGGACAAGTTAAAAACAGGGTGAGGGTTAATTTTATTTTTATTTTTATTTCTTTCGATTTTAATATTAACACTTTTATCATTTTCTTTCACTTTTTTCTTTTTTTCCGAACCGCTATCCATTACGCCACCGTGCCGACTTTACATAAAATTATATATATATATATATATATATATATAATCCTGGTGCTGAATCCGACGAAGCATTCTTGTCGTCTGAAGATCGCGAGGGCGTGAAACTGGAGTAACGACTCGGGCTGTACTTTGTGAAATGTTGACGTTAGGAAGTGTTTTTTTTTAGCTATGTCTAGATAATCTGAACATTGAGAACTTTATTGAGTACGTAAATGTTTGCCTTTTGGTCTTCCTTTTCTTTTCTTGTTCAGGATTTTTCTTGTCTATTATTTTGGCAAGTTGTTAGCAGAGCACACCAACTATTTTTTCTTAAGTATATATATATATATATATATATATATATATATATATATATATATAGATAAAAATAAAAATTGTAGTTCTAGTCGACGCGTTTCATCCAATGCGGATTTTTCAAGGTAAATTCGAACAAAAGAATTCTCAAAATGTCCGCATTCGACGAAACGCGTCGGCTAAATTACATACAGTTTTCCTATTGTCTTTATTCCTTTATACATATTGTCTTTTCCCATCTATCTATCTATCTATCTATATATATATATATATATATATATATATATATATATATATATATATATATATATATATATATTATATATATATATATGATATAAAATTAAATAAAATAAATATATATATATATATATATATATATATATATATATATATATAAATTCACTTGGATGGTTCATTATATAAATCAATAATGTGTTTATAGGTACACGCACAAACACACATATATATATATATATATATATATATATATATATATATATATATATACATGCCTACGCATATATATGTTCGTTGTGAAGATAATTCTTTTAATGTATCTAAATGTATCTAATTCTTATCTATAACGACTGACCAAATTCGCATTTTCATGCACTGCGAAAAACCTCCCGAAAAACCAGTTCCTCTTTTTCTAGTCGGTCTTATTTCCTGGAGGAGTCATCCAAATTATTTCCAAGAGAGATAAAAAAAAAAAATTCCTATAATTTCAATTATTCTTATTCGAAATTATCCTGCAATTGATTTGCTTGAAGATCAAAATCTAATTGTTCAGTATCTATACCCTTTCTTTCGCTTCCAGCCATTATCTGTCTGAAGCATCTCAGAAAAGAAACGATTTTTTTTCTTCCGAAATTATTAACTTGAAATTCAAAATGACGATTTTTCTTCTTCTTAATTTATTTTTTTGTTGCAATACCGTAGTAAAGAAACGCACGAAATGAGATATAAATACCTATAATAATGAAAGTATAATATCGTGTAAAGTGAAATTGCTTTACTTTTTATGAGCAAGCGTTGTTTAAGAACGTTCCAATGAGAGGTTCGAATATCTGTGAAGATTTGTCCATACCTGCTTGATTAAAACCGGATACTTCTCTACTCAATGGCAGCATCACCTGTACTAGTTTTCATTTCCGGTTTTATATATATATATATATATATATATATATATATATATTCTCATAGCTGCTTTCATATTAGCAAATTACTTTTTTCGCTGTCAAGGAATTTAGAATTTTTGAAATGCCAATTAATTACGAAGGAAATTTGCACAAGATACCTGAAAGAGTTTTTTTCACTACAATTATATACGACGTTTTCTTATTTTAAAAAAAATCGGAAATATAGCCAACTTAATCCCATACAAGCGCACAAAAACAAATTCGTGCGTGAGTGTATTTTTTTTCTTGTTTTTTTTTTCCCTAAAACATGCGCATAGTGCTACGTAAGATCCTCGTGCATATCTACATTAGGTAAAGTGAATTTTTTATTTCACTTTGAAAATCATCTTTGCACTCAATGTAAAAGCTGGAGTTTGATGTATGAAGTATGAAACCTAAAAACTAGATTCATAGCTTTTACCAGTTTTTGAGCATTTAGTTTTAAATATTGTCTGAAAAATGTACAGAAATACTTAATTTCTGCAGGTTTTTGCTTACAAACTGACTTCAAAATTTTACTATTTCAAGAATAAATACGAATAAAGTCGATATCTTTCGGATTAGATACATGGAATGGGAAAATATTCCAACCAGAATTTCAATTATGAATCACTTCAAGCAAAATATGCATTTTTTTATTGAATTCGATAAGTAAAAACTGCGTAAAAAAATTGTAAAAGATTACAAAAGGCTACTCAATGAATCAGATTTGTTAGATCATAATTAATACAAAACAAAACAATATATAGACGTACTTATAGTACCATAATGCTGCTGAGTACAAATTATAAGACACAATGTTGTTAATTTTGTATTGTTTATTGAAAATCGCAGTAAAACTACTGCTCTGCTTAATACATTGTATCATATTTCTATCTATAAAAGGTAGGATGTGTGTGTGTGTGTGTGTGTGTGTGTGTGTGTGTGTGTGTGTGTGTGTGTGTGTGTGTGTGTGTGTGTGTGTAACGAATGCACGGCCTCAATTTTCGACAGTTTGCACCAAAATTTACATGCACATGCTCCAAGTTATAGCGGAAGGCCAAGACCGACTTTGCATTTCCCAACTCCCATCGATAGTGGAAATAATCGATTTTTCATGCTTCTACGACAGTGTTCATTTTCTACTGGCCAGAGTGAGAGCCTATAGCTGGCTGCCACGAATAGGCAGGAAGATTCTATTGGCCAGCGTGAGAGCCAACAGCTGACTAACACGAATGTTAACTAGCATGCTAGCATGCAAAAAAAATCGATAGCTGCATTCGTCAGAAGAGGGAAAAATTTAAATCTGCATGGCACTTTACTCCAATTGGCTCATTCGCGTGCTTAAACTCAACGTTGATTCTGATTCCGCAGAACTGGGTTGGGCGTGAAAAAGTATTTGTTGTTAACATTCTTTTTTCATTCGGTTTTTCCAGTTACGAGTCCTTTTTTAAAGCTGATCGTTTTGTGTTCATTTTGTTTAATTCTTTTTTCGTAACAGATTTAATGTTTAGTATAGAGCTTAGAAAAAATTCGCAGAGTGAGATCGGCAAGAAGTAAAGCATGTAGCAACATCAGTACGGCAAAGGGCACTTCTTTAAAGGCAAGGAAGGGCGAAAATATTTGAAGTCAAGTGATAGCGATTGCTGTATGAGTCGTACGATTTTTGAATCAAGCACGGGCAACGCCGGGCCATACTGCTAGTGATAGCTAAACTGTTCAGTATAATTTCCCTTTGATATAAATAAAGGTCTTATTTGATGGCACAATGATTTAGTAATAATGTGTCATGCATCTTGTCCATATTAAATTTGTAAAGCTTCAGAAAATTTTAAGTTTCATAAGGCTGTCCTAGAAGTTTTTCTCTGATCAACGTAATTAAATTCCACGCTATGATTTTGAACATAAACTTAATCTTCAAACTCATTTCCTCAAAAAACGACAAACATTTGAAAAAAAATATTTTGTATTATCATTTATCATGTGAAACCCCAACTTTCAAATTGAGGGCAATACCACGGTTCTAAAGTCGACCTCCCCTTATATTATCAGGTCATCCCATAAGTCCGAATTTTATTTTTTTAAATGAACGAAATTTAAAGAGTATTTTATAATATCTAATCGAGCTTAACATTATTTTTATGTTTAGATGCATTTAAACTGATCATATTTAAATTTGAGAACAATAAAATTAAATTTTGTTTGATTAAAACCCTGCTAACATAGAAGTACCCAAGAATCATTTGAGGCACATAATGCTTTATGAGTTCAAGAAAGCAAACTCAGCAGTCGAAGCGGCTAGAAACATTCACTCAGTTTATGGAGAGGAATGTGTGAATGAAAGAACTTGCAGAAGATGGTTTGCAAAATTCAGAGGTGGAGATTTCACCCTTGAAGATGAAGATCGAACCGGACGTCCAGTTGAATTTGATGAAAAGCTTCTTGAAGCAGCCCTTGAAGAAAATCCTGCTTTATCAGTTGAGGAATTGGCAGTGGTTCTCAGTTCAAACCATACAACTGTTCATCGTCATCTTCAACAACTTGGAAAAGTTCCTAAACTTGGAAAATGGGTGCCTCATGAATTGTCTGAAAACAACCTCAAATCCCGAGTTGACATCTGCTCTTCTCTCCATTCTCGCCAAATTGTTTCACCTTTTTTGGATAGACTTTATCCAAATGTTAAGCGTCGTAAATAGTGGCTTGGTAAAGGGAAAGGACCCCAGCCACAGCCGAGAAGGGAACTTCATAGGCAAAAGGTTCTTCTTTCAATCTGGTGGGATCACCAAGGAATAATCCACTTTGAATTCTTACCACCTAATGCAACAATTAATTCTCAAATATACTGTCAGCAATTAGAGCGTTTGAACCAAGCTTTGAAGGAAAAAAAGACCTGCTCTAGTGAATCGAAAAAGGGTGATGTTTCATCAGGACAATGGGTGACCACACACAGCAAGAATCACATCACAGAAGATCGAAGAACTTGGTTGGAAGAAAATTCCTCATCCACCTTATTCTCCCGATCTTGCTCCTTCAGACTACCATTTGTTCCGTAGCTTACAGAATCATTTGGAAGAAACAGCTTTTGTAACACAGGAAGAGGTTAAAACTGACATTTGTGAGTTCTTCGAATCAAAGCCAAAAGAATTTTACAGTAATGGAATTAGTAAGCTTAATAGATGGAAGGAAGTCATAGATAATCAGGGAAAATACATTGTTGATTGAATCTGTAATTAAATGTAACATTTGGTCACTTGTTCTCTTTATTCAAAATTCGGACAGAACTTATGGGATGACCTGATACATGTGTGTCTGGATCTTTAACAACTTCATCCCTCAGACGTTTTCTTGGTAGATTTGTCCTGATTCTAAAACCCTCTATTTTAGCCAGGTATCTGACTAAGTTAAAAATATCTACATAATCTTCTTGACAAAATACTGAGATTTACATCGACGTTGCTTTTAATTACCTGCCTAGCTTTCTCGTGATAAATAAAAGAATATATATGTATCCGTTTTTGTTTAATCATTTCAACTCAAGAAAGATAATGAGGCCACTAAGACGCTAAGGGTTACTTGGGGTGAGATAACGTGATTAAAAAAGAAGATAGCGACTGACATTGCATTCAATTTTTTGAAAACCAAAGTTGACTGGAAAGCAAGAAGCCGGAAGAGAGTTCCACAAGCGAAACCTACGAGAGAAGAAACTGTTAGTATAGAACCTCCGCTTACAGCTAGTCAATTTCATGTGCAAAATAATGATAACTTGTAGCTAATCTAGTAAATTGTTTAAATTAATAGAGCCTAAAGGAAAGCTCATCAAAACAATCAGCATATAAATATTTATGTGTGTGAATATCTGTGTTGTAGCATACCCACGGACGATAATGGGCATGTTCCATTCACAAAAATACAATAGTAAATACTGTATGTTGGTCTGTAGTCGGAGATTCGTCTCCAACTGTGCTGGTCAAACGCTCTGCCTCCAAGCAGGGAAGATACCCAGACGAGGCTATGTCGAAGGGAAGAGTCTCGTCTCGGGAAACAGCTACCCGACCCCGTTTTATACGGGGTCTACGAGGAAATTTTGGTCGAGCCTACGGGCTCGGATACCCAACATTAATTTCGGCCTTATGTCATATCTGAACGCGTGGAGTGGTTGGTAGGTATCCTACAGTTGAAGATTCATTGTGGAATTCACTTGACTCGCTTCTAGCATTTGGTCACTTCTACGCGCCGCTGGCGAATCTTATATGAATTTTGTCAATGCCCTAAGTATTATCGTTCATTACCAACCTTCGTGTGATTATTCTATTCAGTAACCTTCGATAGGTTACAACAATGTGTGCGTGTATGTGCATGTGTGTGCGCGTGTGTTGGATTCGTTTTGTGACTGAAGTTTTAGGATGGGCGTCCTAACGATTGTTGGCATAATCTGTTTTAACATGCAGGGTTTACTACAGTGGTTGCAAATGTAACATCCCAACTGGAACCTGAATTTGCAGCCCTATATATTTCTTCTGCTCTCGATCAAGTTTCATGGAAGAATCTACGTTGCCAACTTCCGTGTCGGCAGCATTTGTTTCCCATTTGTTTTACGAGCGCTGCCCCTTCAGGAGATAAGCGATCATGGCTCCCCACAACTCGCTATCTCTTGTGACCCTTAGCACTTTTTTTCTTTCGTAAGGATACTGCCCCTGTTCCGTCACTCATTGACACAAGCATGACATCTGTTTGGCTCACTGTTACATCGCTTGACGGATAAGAACCAACTCACTGAAACATTTCTCTGGTCCATTTTTCCCACGATATCTCAACCAATAAAAATCGAGTTCCTCATTATAGCTCGCATCTGACCCCGAATCTCAACCCCCTGGAAGTCGGATCCGAGATAAACTTCCCCTAAAAATAATAATCTGCTAAATTAATATTTAACACGGCCATATAAGTCATCTATCACTCTTTTCTTTGTTTCCAATTATTTTTCCGATTCATTTTTAAACACGTTATATATATATATATATATATATATATATATATATATATATATATAAAAAAGAAATGTCCCATTGCATAATTTAGACAAGTTTTGTCTGCTTATTTTCATTAGAGTCCTCTCATATTCACGGACAAGTTTCTTTTATCCTTCTTAAATGAAGAGAGAAAATTTCCATGTTGATACATATTCATTTATTCGTAGTACTTTCGACATTAGCACAAAGTCATCATCAGGCTCTTTTTCTTTTCTTTTTTCAGACAAAACTGTGGTGTTCATCTGAAACACTTGTTGAAAATACATCTATCATTTTTCATGATAATAATAAACGTAAACTAAAAATTCTTGAACTTATCTATATTAAAAAGTTGAAACCAACCCTTAATAAAATTAATTATGAATATTGTACAAATGTTTTAAATGTTTAAATAGATTGTTTAAAATATCTAGGTTTTAACTAATAGTTTTTTGTTAAAAAACAAACATATGGACATTTCAAACTTAGTTACCTCCCCTGATGTTTACAAAGTGAAATTAAAACGGCACTGTACATAGCCTTAGCATTTTTCACTTCACAATTGAAAAAAATTTAACTTTCAGATATACACAATTATTTTCTTTTGAATAAAAATTTACAACTTTGATGATGACATTGTGATAATGTCGAAAGTACTCTGAATAAATAAACTGTAACAAATTACCGTTTTTGTTTCCTTTTGTGTTTTTTTTTGTAGAGTACCCTGTATTTTAGTATTTTATTTTAATTTCTGTGTTAATTTTCCAAATATATTCACCAACCACAAGTATTAGTTGAATATAATTGTGGCAACCTGCTGGGGGCACATCAAGTAGTGTACAGTAATTGTCTCACTTGTTTACAACTCGGTGGTAAAGTTTTGCATTTTATATCCGCATTATATGTCGACCCCTATATTTGGAAATATTATTTTTTTTATGCTTGAAAACTCGACTTGGATAAGAACACACGCATTCAAAAATCTCATTCATTTACCAAGAAGTCATGGCAAGAAAGGGAAAACGTGAAGGGCCATAATCACCTCTATCCTGATCTGAAATGACATTAAAAATTAAGAGAGAAACGGGACAGATCTTGTTTGAAAACGGAGTGAAAGCAACACAAGACCACTATCATTCCTAAAAACTTATGCCAATTCAAACATAATGAGGGAATCTATGGAAGGCCATAATCGCCACTCTCCTGAAAAAAAAAACATGGCAATAAAAATATCGTAAATGAATATGTTTCTTATTTGTTTCGTAAAGATAAAGTTGCTCTCCAATTACCGACTTCAGAAGACAATAGTAGATTACTTCAAGAATAAGTTTCCATTTATTCACCAAGCACGATGTCAGGTTTAGTATAGGACCCGACACGCGTATGTATTGTTAGAGCAAAAGATTGATCAATATCCCGAGTGACATGTGATTTCATCCTTTAGTTCAATGAGGAGATAGTGCTTCGGAGTTGGGATCTCTTCAAACGCGTACATGTCACAAGAGACAAAAATTCCCCAATCTTTGCAACCCGATCACAAAAGCGTCATATTGATTTGTGACTTACTCCTTTTGTTCAGGAGACATTTACAATAGTTTTGAGGAATTTAGCGAGCGAGCTCGCATATATGTGAGTAGAGGCAAAATCCGGCTAACTAATTTCCGCGCACTGTTCCCAAAAAGGCGTCTGTGTGACATGTGATTTTCTCCTTGAGTTCAATTTGGAGGTACTGCTTCGCAGCTGGGATCTCCAAAATGCGTTGACTGAATAAAGGGGACTACAAATGCGAAAGTCTAGTAGACTCTGCGATCTGTACTACAAAGACATCGGATTGACTTGTGATTTACCATGTTGATTTTAAAGGGAGATGCTGGAATTGGAACATTCACAGTCTCTTGGAGGTACACGCATATATGAGGGTAATGACAAAATCTATTTGACCAATCTCTGAGTCATGTGCCTCAAAGGCGTAACACTATTGTTCAGTTCAATGGAGAGATACTGCCATGGAGTTGGGATCTTCACAATTCGTAGAGTGAATATAGAGATCAAACGCATACAAGTTAATAGAAGAAATAGCCAATCTCCTTTTCCTGTGACCCGGAGTCTTCATAGTGACTTTGAAAATCCTGAGTGATCCTGCTTCGGAGCTGGGATCTTCCCGATCTGTAGAATAAATAGAGAAACTGAAAACATATATATATATAAATGTTGGTCATCATCATCATTATCATGGCTTCACTTCGCAAAACGAAGATCAAGAGGGAAGTCTGTACACGTCGCTCATAGATACGTTTGTGACTAATAAGTCCATTGCGGGACAGGCTACACGGTCGCAGTAGTTGCAGCTAAATGTCCGGCCTGGGCTCGCTGGCATAGCATTGCATGTACTTCCTCATTTGCTTCCTGTCCCTGAGAGGTATTTTCAAAAAAGGAAACAGCATGGTTGGTGGTGAGACGCCTGGCGCCACGGTTCTCAACTAGGGTTGACCATTGACAATGGTTAATGTGACACGCAACAAAGGATTTAATATATGTATAGACAAGAAAAATGCCAATCTTCGCGTCCTGAATCCCAAGGGCGCCATAGAGACCAGTGACTCTCCTTTATGACAAGGGCGCCATAGAGACCAGTGACTCTCCTTTATGACAAGGGCGCCATAGAAACCAGTGACTCTCCTATATGACAAAGGCGTGATATTGCTTCGGATTTGAGATTTCCGCAATCTGTAGAGTGAATATTTTAAATAACCGCTGATTAGTTCAGTTTATCAGTTTTCCGAACGCTGTAAATTCTTCACAAAAGCAATGCGTTTAATGCTTTTTTTTCTGCAACAACAAGTCTTTCCCAAGCAATAACACCTGCCTTATGTATGTTTTAAAACAGCTTACCATGTTTTCATATACTTCATTCTCTATGTTCACTTCTCATATTCATAGAACCACCGCAGCTGATACAACTAGAAAAAAATTTAAAGCTTGTCTCTTTCTCTTGTCTATCGATAAGCATTTTATATATTTCCAAAGCCGTGTTCAAAACACCGTTAATTGCTGTTTCAAAACGGTACGCTGGAGATCTCTTTTAATCACCATATGCTTGTCATCTATGAGCAGGGGTGAATTCGGAGGTGACTAAAGCAGGGACGGTAAAGACGTCAACAATGAGAACTGGGTAACTGGCCAGGAGGTCTGGGTGCTTCTACCAATGCCTTACGTTTTACATAGGCCTCAATGATGTTCTCATGTTGGTTTACTTTAAACGTCTCTGTTGCTTCATGCGTCGGGGCACGCAATTCTATTCGATCCTGTGTGCAGTCCTCATGCTGCTCGGGGCCGATTCCAGCGAAGCCGATATTAACCACGATTCTGTCTTTGAAACCATGCCGTCTCTTTTATTTAGAGAGCTCGCCATAGAGAAATTCTTATATAATAAAATAATAATAAATATGTTTCCCATTTCTGTAGCGTATTAACTTTTTTATGACGTCAACGAACACTCGTTTGACACTTTTGTAATGTTCGTTGTCGCTTTCGTAATGCTCGTTGTAGTAGAGACTTTGTAATCGCAGGTACAACTATAGCACGCCGTTGAACAATGCTGGTGTCAGACGTCTTCGAATAAAACTCGTACTAAGAATACTTGCTCGATAATATAGTGATTAGCGTAGAGACTAGCGCTCCGTATAGTAATAGAGGATAGAGTAGAAATGGCGATCATGTAGACGTCACGCGACTTCCTATATATGTGTTTCATCTATGGTCACGTGATCCACTTAATTCAATAGTGTGATCGCTTGTTTTTGCTCACCCGAACGAGACTCTGCCCTTCGACGGGTTCCTCTCTGCTCAGAGGCAGAGAGTTCTACCGTCAAGCCGAGAAGCTCGGATTGATTCGGTATCTAGCCACCCCCCACCCCCGAGGGAAAGATGTGGCACAAGGCCGAGTTTTACGCGGGTTTTCCGAGCCAGTAGGCTCGGCCAAAAAATGCCTGTAGAAACTAAAAACAGAATCGGGTTGCTCAACCTCCCCGAACGAGGCTCTACCATTCGGCGGAGCCT
>CAHIKZ030000746.1:230000-332500 GCA_903632075.3 Acanthosepion pharaonis | reverse complement strand
ACATATGTAGTATTAGGCATATATTAACGGTTTACGTTATAAGCGCGGAATGTGATATTTGCAGAGTTCCAATTCCAGCCTAGTCTGTTATGGTCAAATTCGTACTAAGGCCTTGCAGAAGGCAAGAATTCATCTCTTGTCTTTCCCCAAGTATGGGTTAAATATCAGGGTAGTCTAGACTGTCTATACTTGGATGGCAACCGTTGCAAGAGAATAACAGCTCCGAATCCAAAGCTCATGAGAAAGAAACGGGAAACCACTCCACTATCTTTACCAAATCGTCATAACAATTCATAACAGATAAAAATTAAATCTTTGGGATCTAATGATCACCTACTCCCTGAAGGAATATGGCATCAAAAATTAAGTGAATACTAAATACGATTTCCTTATTTTTATTATTTTAAGCTTTTATTGAATAATCGGGTAAATAAAAAGGTGTCCTGACCACTGAAACGTCATTTAAGATCAATGTCTAGTCCCGTTAACATTTCATAAAATCTTTCGCAAACGGTAGTAAAATTATCAATAATTTGATCGTAGATTGAAGCTGTTATTTCAAATTCTTACGACTCTAATGAGTTAAATCTACCCTGCGTACCCCAGACTTGCTAGCTTAACATCAGCAAAGTAATCTTATAGATTATATAAATTGTTTTGATTGTGAATGGCTATTGCAATCTAATGCCTCTCATAGCCAGCCCGTTCCTACAATAGTCAAATTCTTCATGTGTTTACATGGTAAATTTAATAAAGAGTTTATGTAAAGTTATATGTGAAAAGTTTAATAAGATCACAAGTCTAAGTCTTCCGTACGTATTGTTTATTCACCTCCGGACATCATCAATTAAGATGGGTTTAAAGAGATACGTGGCTTTGGGAGAGCTTTCTTCGAACCTAAATATTCTTCTTGACTCTTTGTCAACCCTCTGATTCACCTGGCTCCTTCGATGCTCCGGTGTAACACGGAGTGCAAAGTTTACTCTCGTATCTCTTCGTGTGATCCCAGTACATACTGGGGGTCACCCGAAATCAACTTCTCTTAGAACAAAGGTTTTGACATTAAATTCAGTTAAGAATGTCTGGCATTTCATTGCGTGAATCATAAACTATAATTATATTGCTCTTCAAGATAAACTTGAATATTTTTATAAAATACCAACTCCCTTCAGGACTTAGGAGATCATTGCTCTCCGCGGATTCTTTTTCTTCATTATCCGTGTATTTCTATGCGTTCTTGAGAAAGATAATGGTATGGTTTCTGCTTGTCTTCTCCAGGGTTTGAGAAATCAGTTTCTTTTGTCTTAGGCTGGTTGTCACCCAATCAAGTATACTCTACTATTTAACCCATAGCTTGAAGTTTAAAATGGTTTCATTTCTTTTCCTATCTGATTTTTGCGAAGACTTGATCGAGTTTTGAATTCGTCATGCTGCATCCATTTTCCCATCATTACCTGATCACTTCTATGTACATACATACAAATTCTTCTACTATGTTTATCTATGTCGGTATCTGCCTTTCATTAGCCAAGAAGTTTTAGTTTATCTCCAACAGTGTTGTGGATTCCGGGATGAAATCCGGTCTCCAATGAATGACAAACGCAGGAATGAAATATAGCAAATAAATGTATTGACGTAATAATACAATTGGTAATACGGTTAGTAGATCCAGAAATGCGGTTAGTAGCAATAATAATATATATACAGTCTGGGAAATTCAGTATCGAAGTAGGACTTCCTTCTGAGTCTACGTGCTCGCAACTGTGACTCCTACAAAGCGGTTACCTCACACTCTCACTCTCTCACTCCCGGGTATTCACCGGCAGCAGTACAAATACACACTGGGCGAGTCCACTTGTATAAAAAGGGGTGAACCCCTTAACAAACAGTTTATTATTATTTTTGGCAGCAGCTGTCATCTGTTTATCCTGTTTCTTGTTGGGCACCTCGGCGTCGTGTAATGGTTAGCAAGCTTGTCTCGCTAGATGAGTTACAACTGAAAAGTGAGTTCGTTCCTCACTAGATGCCCCATACTTTCGGCCTTGTGCCACATCTAAGCTGTGCTTGGAAAATAACTATCCTGTTTCTTGCCAATCGTCCGTACTTACTTTATTCTCATTCTTGGGGATTTTTTTTCTCGGTACTATTTTTGTATTTGTTGCTCCAGTCTTATCACCCAGCCATCTTTTGCAGCTTTGTTTCTGTTTGAACCTCCGTCTCAAACCGCAGGTTTGTCACTATTGCCACTATATTGTCCGTTTAGGCATATTGCAGAATCTAGTTCCCTTTTCGAGCTTCTAAAATACTTCCACTTTCGACTTTTTTTTTTTTCATATGAAATGATTTTGTTTCTTATACCAATTTCATGTCTGTCTTATTAGGTTTACTGCATTGTGAAGGAAGTGAACTGTTTGATCCCATAGTTTCTTCAATTTTCCGTTTCTTCAGAGTTATTTTCTTCGATATATTCTTGTTAAAATTTATTTTCTCTAATTTCCTTTCTGCATATTTCCATGAATTCTAACTCAAACACCCATCTAGCAAGTCTCTTTGTTGCATTGATGTTTGCAGTTCTTTAATTTTTATCTTATGCAGATTTTCAATTCTTCCATGAATTTCTAATGTGTTTAATCATTGAAATGGTCTCTTGAACTGTTCCGCGGTCGCCGGTAAAAAATGGGTAAAAGTAAAATCATCATTTTCCACAGTTTATATATATATATATATATATGCCTGTCACTAGTTCAGACAACATCCATATTTGTCACTTGTATATAGCTTCTTTTCATATATTTGCGCTAAACCGCTATTAATACGGTTTTTCTTTTACCTTTTTAAGTATCCTCTGCGCAAACATTATTTACAATTCTGCATAAAGCGTTATCATTACGACTGTGCAATATAATGAAGGAAGAACTCCTTGCATTGTCGCTGTTGTTTGATGTTTGCAGCTAAATATTTATCTCTATTGATAGCACTAGATATTACCTTCCCATGTATTCCCCGTTCGTGAAGGTATTATTAAGTATTTTATAAGCTGTCCTTGCCATTGCTAGATTTTTCTATTGTTTACACATTTTCTTTATAGCGTAATCATTAGACTAAGGTAATATGCCTATTGATGGAAACATATCTGAAGGGGGCGATACAAAAGTAGATGTGGGCTATAATTATCCAACGAAGACAAGCGCTGACAATGTGGAAACTCTAACTTTTCAAATTTTTGGCTTAGTTCTCTTTTTTTGGCGTCAGACGTGGATATACGCACAATCTGGACGATGCCATTCGATTTCGCTACGCTTTTGTTCTTAAATTTAACGTTCCCACATCTTCGGCTATTTCCGCTGTTGCATAAGTTATATTATTTAGGTTTATATCGGCACCTTCCGCAGTGCATATATATAATTCTATCAATAAGAATATAAATTCAATCTGATGAAGTCCTTTTTGAGGACGAAACTCGTTAAACATAATTTTCCCCCCTTGTCACTCAACAGCATTAAACGTCGACTTCAATAAAATTACTTTTCATAATCTTAACAATACTATATGAAAAAAGTTGCCGTGGATAGTTCCGGTAAATTCAGTTAAGACCGTGAAAACTAATAAAGAGAATTTCGTCCATTTCTTTCATGAGGTAGATTAACAAATTTATTTGTAAACGTTTAAGAATAATCTAGAAAAAAAATAATGGTTTCAACGTATACAGTTTACAACTTTATGTCTTAAAATAAGTTTTCAAATCCCCAAGCCCTAGGGTGGTCGCATTGTTTTGAAAAAAATCTAGAGATAAAGGGAAATAATCAAGATAGTTTTCATTAAAAGGCCTGTTGTCGAGTAATCCCAGTGGATATGCGCTCAGATTTTTTTTAGCTGTATTTAGATTAGACTCTAATTAGACGTTTATATCTTAGTGAATATGGCATCCTCAGTTGTATGAAAACTAAATTTTATTAAAAAAAAATAAGTGTACCCAGCCCGAGCAACATCGATTAAAAACCAGTGACGTAAGTATATGAACAAATATGTCGCCTAATAACGAAAATTAAAGGATCCATTTTGCAACATAATATACTTCTTCAGTATCTGTCTATATTTCTGAGATGAGGTATTATGTACATTATTTACATTATTTGGACTATTGTCCTCATCTTTGTCACCATATTTATTACAATGTTTCGGCCGTTGTACGTTCCGGCCTTCTTCAGGTGGTTGGAATGTCGAATTGAACCCTTTATTTCGCTCACTGGGGTAGACTATTCTAATTCCACGTGCCATGTTTAATGGATGTCAGTTATCAGTTATCTCCTGTTAATTCCCCTCTCCAAGTTCTCCGCTGCCTTAACCGGATATTGAACTCACACTCTTTGGGCTCTGTCAGGACACATGGCACAGTTGATAAAGGCGTTGGTTAGACCCAGTGACAGGACCCAAAAGAGTATGAGTTCAATACCCGGTTGAGGCAGTGGAGAACTTGGAAAGGGGAATTAACAGGAGATAACAGACATCCATTAAATATGGCACGTGGAACTAGAACAGTCTACACCAGTGAGCGAAATAAAGAGTTCAGTTCGACATTCCAACCACCTGAAGAAGGCCGGAGTGTATATCGGCCAAAACGTTGTAATAAATATGGCGACAAAGATGAGGACAATAGTCCGAATAATGTAAATAGTGTTGAATATATTTCTTTGCTAATGCACCTAATTCATTGCTGGATATTAATCATATATATGGAACGAGCAAAATTCAGATTACAGAAAACTACGTGTCAGTTTATTGATCAACCTTCTTGATTACGAGTTTCATATATTAGAACAACAAATCCTAACTTTTGTAGCAAACCCGCTTTCTAGTAAAATCTCAATATCTTTTCAACTAGACGCTTCCAACCTCGAATCCACCAATACTGTATATTAACAAATCCTGCCTAAAGCAACTGGTGGTCTATATGTGATCTTGTAATGTCTGCGATATCCGAAAAGTATGAAAACATTAAAACCTATTAGATCTCTGCATATGCAAAATCATTTGCCTCAAGTTTTTTCTTCTTCAAAAGGACAGTGTTAATAGTTGAAAACGTTTAAAAATGTGTTACTGTTGCATAATGCAGTCAGTAGATTATTGTAAATCATCTACAAAACTTGCAAGGAAGCTTGTGGATGCGAACATTACGTAGAACATCACGAAAAGTGAAAAAAAAAAACGCGTGTCTCATTTATAAATCTCATAGTACTTCTCTGGAAAGCATTGGCCACTGGCGAATTTGGATAGATTTAAAAATCAGAACACACTTTTTAAATGTAAAGAAAACAACATTCCGAGGGGGGGAAAAATTCAACGTTGTAATATACGAATATTTTACTGTGATTTTTTTTTCTTATTTTAGTTTTTGATGCAATGTTAAGGAAGTAAAGACTACTTCCTCCTTCGAAGTTTTCAAGTTATTTTTACTCGACTTATTTTAAAAATTTAACTGCGAATAGAGCAAACAAAAATAAATGAACATACACGCACAATTGTACGAAAGAAAAAAAATCTACCACGAAAACCACTTTAGTAGCCTCAAAAGGAGTACTTAAGTAGTGCGAACGTACAAAATGTTTTCTATTCAGTAAATAATGGCTTCTCTTCTACACATTTTTACCTTTTCGCATTAGTATAGGGACTCTTGCTCATCCAGTAAAAATGCTTATTTGATTTCAATCTCATTGGCCTTTTAACAAGCCAAACTGCAATGGCAATGGTAATATTAGACGTTTTCTTACAAGGAAACATTTGGCATTCTTTGACCGAGCAGCCAGTACTGCTTTTGATTGAAATTTATAAAATCTATCTCAAGTTTTCAAAAAAATAAGCTTCTCAAGTTCAGTATCGGTTATCGCTCTTTCCAGTATTGATGGGAGTTTCCTTTCTAACCTTTTATTTACAGTAGTGTAGAATGTTAATATCTTGATCATGTTATGATATAATAACTATCTAGAGGGTTGACCGCTTGGAAATACAAGTGACTATCAGCTTTGGATGTGTATGTGGTGTTATAGATAATGCATCGGAATTGTTAATCTGAGAGGGAAGTTCCAATTCCAGTTAGGCTCGTTATACTCACGATCAAATACCCTTGGGAAAGGTATGAATCTCTCTCTTCTCTCTGGCTACGGGTTAAATAGTAAGATTTGTATCGCTAAGCTATAATTATGTCCAAAATTAAAATAATTTGTCTGACAAGATACTTAGATTTCTACATTAAATAACTCATAGAGATATTGATATGCCGCTAAACAAAAAAAAAAAAAATGAAAAGAAAAAATACTACCATCGTTGCTCTCCCACTGCTGGTTTTGCCTTCATTAAGCCGTCAGTATCTTAAGTCCTCAATGACCTCTTTCTGCATTTTTTTTTTTTTGTTGTTGCTGTTTGTTTTGTTTTTTGGGGGGTTTTTTTTGTTTTTTTTTTTTTTTTTTTTTTTTTTTTTAAGCATTTCACCCCAATCAAGGTAGGAGTGCTACTAGCATGCAGTGGATTACAGAGAGTGAAAGAGAGAGAAAAGAGTAGAGGTAAAAAGAACCGAGGAAAGGAAAAAAGGAGAGGAATCAAGGCAACAGGAGATGGCGATTGACGTTCTATTTAAATTTTTGAAGATTGTAGTTATAAGGGAAGCATGTAAAAGGAAGGGAGTTCCAATGTCGGGAAGTACAAGGAAAGAAACTGTTGGAGTAGAAGTAGCGGTTACATTAAACTATTTCAACAGTAAATAGGTGGGATCTAGATGCCAGTCTAGTAGCACGCTTAAATTAAGGTAGGCAGAGCGCCAGGGGAAAAAAGTTCCTCAGGAAAAGACAGAGGGAAGCCACATCATTTCAGGACGTATTACATTACAGATCTTTCTTTGAAATTTGTCGAGCATCTCGAGATGAACGACAGGGTAACCCGACCAGATATGGGAGCAGTATACAATGCAAGGACGGTTGGTAGATATGTAGATGTGTAAGATGGACTCTAACGAGTCCTAGACATTTCCGCTGTCTCATTCCGATTGTAAATATAAGGTTTCTTATAGTGATAATAATAATAATAGATTGAAAAAATGAGAAAACAAAAACTCTGGAGCAGGCATGAACACGAGCTGACATTGAAAGAAAACTTCCATAGGAAATGTTTTAAGAAGGGACGGGAACTGTGACACAGAAATCCAAAGGCGCATTGGAAGAGCAAAAGATGCCTTCCAGAAATTAATAAAGTATTAAGATACAGGAACATTTTCGTTCAGATGCATAAAAGAGTACTGCTATTTAATATCAATCCTCTAATATGGCATTGAATGCTGGACAATTTAGTCGTAAATGAAGAAGTGGTTTTACAGAAGGTGACTAAGAATACCATGGAAGGTGCGTGTAAGCAACGAGGAAGTCTTAAGTAAAATTGAAAGCAACTGAAAACTTATAAACAGATCCAGAAAGAGATAGATGAAATTTCTGACACATAATCAGGATGGAGGGCTTGAAAAAGTGAACACTTGGAGGACACATTAATGGCTAGAGGAGGCAGCGGTCACCTAACCGACAATTGAATGGATGACAGAACGGGAAGTGAGGGGATGGCAATATTGATTTGAGCTATGAAGGATAGGGAGTTGTGGAGAGCATACTCCTGCGTCAAATAGAAGAAGAAGAAGAAGAAGAAGAAGAAGAAGAAGAAGAAGAAGAAAAGGAAGAAAGGAAGGAAATAGACAACAAAAATGAATCACTGAATGATAGCAAAATTTTCTTTAAAAATTATCACAAGGAAAAAAAAACAAACATAATAAAGCAGGATGGGAGATGAGACTGGAGGAAAAGATTTGAATTATGCACAATAAAATGAAAGTATTCAAAATTAGAATTATAAATTACATGATTTAAAAAACAAAAAAGAAAGAAAAGTTAGCTACAAAATAATGAAATCAAAATGTTTAGACAAGAAAGGTGCCATAAAAAGGAGCCGACGCAGAATTTTAAAAAAAGCAAAACGATTGTAGGCAGGTAAACAATGAAGAAAAGCACCAAAATCAAACGCGGCTGAATCAAAGTTTTCAGAGA
The DNA here is from genome assembly GCA_903632075.3 of Acanthosepion pharaonis. Classification (NCBI taxonomy): domain Eukaryota; kingdom Metazoa; phylum Mollusca; class Cephalopoda; order Sepiida; family Sepiidae; genus Acanthosepion; species Acanthosepion pharaonis. Next base: position 324,422 of record CAHIKZ030000746.1, on the reverse strand, counting down.
CAGATTATAACAACGTAACAAAGAAGAGAAGAAAAAACGGAGTTGACGTCTCTAAAAAAAAGAGGCTGCATGGATGAGATGGTCAGAACAAAAATGCGTTTGATATTCGCAGCTTCCCCAATACCGTAGCTTTGAGGAAATGGAGCTTAGTAAGAATTTTAAATTCACCTATTTTCCTATGAAATGTAAATCGGAAGGCAGCATGAAATTAAGAACTCTAAATGAAAAACCCAGCAACGGTTCAAATGACTGAAGAAAGAATCCAATCAAGCAGCGCTAAGACATGTGCAGTGGAAAGAGAAATGCTTATATATATATATATATATATATATATATATATATATATATATATACTAGAAAATGAGCAATCTCAAGTAATTACAGACCCATAACGTGCTTGCTGCTGATGCAGGATACCTTAAGAGTACAACTTATAAAAGAAGTCTATAACTCTTAAGAAATATATATTTAGATCCGAGGTTCATAATGACTAGAGACGCGCAACTATTATTATAAATAGATTATTTTAGTCTGATGTTATTTTAGAGGAAGACACACGTTACATAGAATGTTTCACTTTACCACTTTCCACCCAAAACTGTTCTGTTTTATAGACATTTATACAAATATAATATTCTCCCATTTAATAGTATGAAATTGTTAACAAAGTAATATTCCTTAATGTCTGGTGAAAGAAAACCACTCTCAATGATTTTATTCCGTACTACTACAAACTGGTCCGTACTATCAATACGGACTAAAATTTGGAGGCTATTGTCACGCCAACTTCCATGTTAAGAACAAATGTTTTATTTTACTGAGATAATGCTTGTTGGTCTGAAATAGACTTGATAGTTGACTTATTTGAATTGAATTCAAGTATTCAATAACTTACCATACAACTCTTAAGTATCGCTTGCATTAGACGATTTTTATATGCCACTAGCTCATAACTAACTAGATACATTTTTTTTAACTGTTTCACACCAAGCAAGGCGGGAAGCCACTAGGACACAAGGGGTTACAGAAGATTTGGAGCAAGATCAGATAGGAGTGATAGAGGAAAGGATGAGAAGAAGGATAGTGGATAGATAAAGGCAACTGGAGATGTCGATTGACATTACATTTGAATAGTTGGAGATTATAGCTCTCAGGGAAACAGTAATAGGGAAGGGTGTTCCACAGGTGAGAGGTGCGAGGTATGAAGCTATTGGAGTAGAAGAGACGGCTACATTTAACAGTTTCTACAGTGTAAGGGTGGGAGCGGGATGCCAGCCTCGTAGGGCGCTTGAATTCATGGAGTCTGGGAACCAGTGAAAGCAGCTCATCGGAGCAATTACCATGAAAGTATTTGTAAAAAAGACAGAGAGAGGCGACGGCACGTCTGTGAGAGAGCGACTGTAGACGAGATGCCAGATCGGGTCCAATTATATTGCATATCCGCCTCTGGAGCTTATCAAGAACCCCGAGGCAAACAGAAGGGGCTCCAGACCATACATGGCAGCAATATTTCATGCAAAGGCGAACATAACTCTACGACTAACATTAGTGTGGTTTCTTCTCCTGTGTACAGTGTTCTTTCTGAACGTCGATGATCGTGGTTCCCTTCAGTTTCCGATAATAAAATCCTGTATATGACTACATTTCTCTTAAGATCTTATATAGAGGTTGAACAAATCAGGGGAGAGGACATATCCTTGTCTTCCACATCTTTTATTTTATAGAACTACTCCATTCATTTTTTTTTATCTGTATGCGTGGGGTTCTGGATTATTTTAACATCCTTCCCATGTTGATCTAGTTTTCCTAACGGCTTAAATAGATCATTGCGTCGTAACTTATCAAACGCTTTTGCGAAATCTGTAAAACATAATAATGCATCCTTCTGCATTTTTCTTGGTCTCTCTGGTGTAATGCGTAAGGGACAGAACTGACGTATGAAGAGACGATATTCGAAAAAACGATAAAACTGTTACAGGTTGAGAATCCTTTATCCAAAATTCTTGGGAGTGGAAGTGCTTCAGTTTCTACATTTTTTTTTCTGATTTTGGCATACAGGCTATTTAATTTGTATCATTATGGCTTCGCAAAACGAAGATCACGAGGGAGTCTGTACACGTCGCTTGCAGTCACGTTTGTGACTGATAAGTCCAATGCGGGACAGGTATACTCGTTCGCAGTAATTATAGCTAAAAGTTTGGCCTGGGATCGATGGCCTAGGATGACATTACTTCCTCCTCTGCCTCTTGTCCCTGAGAGCGGCCCTGCAGCTATTTTCAAAGAAGGAGACAGAATGGGTTGCTGGTGAGACGCTAAGCATCACGGTTCTCAGCTAGGTTTGACCATTGGCAATGATTAATGTGACAGGCAACAAAGGATTTTTTCAGGCAATCTTTGAATCGCTTCTTTAGTACACCTCTGCCACGATAGCGAGTGGAGAGCTCGCCGTACAATAAAATTTTAGGCAGAATTTGTACGAGGGTCATTCAATAAATAAGGTGAATTTTTCGGTATAAGGACTTCTAATACAGATAGAAGCTTACTTTTTTTCTTTTTTTTTTTTGTTTGACTTTTTCACATGGATTTAATTTCTTTTGCAGAATAAATAAAAACTTTGATAGTTTTGGCGATTAACAATGATGGCCGACCAAGAAGCATGCTCCAGGATTGAACAGCGGTCTGTTATCACGTTTTTGGTTGCTGAAGGGTGAGAACCAGTTGAAATTCATAGGAGAATGTCAACTGTGTATGGTGCCACATGTTTCAGCCAAAAAATCTCTACAAGTTGGCTAAATTGTTTAAAGAAGGACAAAGCAGTGTTGAGGATGGAGACAGGCCTGGGAGCCCTACAGAAGTGAGGTCTCCTGTGGTGACCTCATTCAGTCTGACAGAAGGGTTATAGTGGATGACACTGCAAAGATTTTGAGCTTATCTGTTGGGACAGCAGACAAAATTGTCCATGATGACATTGGCTACTCGAAGGTCAGCTGCCGGTGAGTGCCAAAGATGCTTACTGCAGAGCACAAACAGAGGAGGGTCGAGTTGTCCCAGCAGTCTTTCTCCTGTTATGAGAAGGATGCACCTTCAGACTTTCACCTGTTTGGTCCCTTGAAAGCGTTTAAAAGTGACGATGAAGTCAAAAGTGTTGTGAGCAACTGGCTGAGACATCAGTCCAAAGATTTTTACGTTGAGGGAATACGGAAGCTTGTTCACAGATGGGAAAAGTGTGTGACAGTGCTGGGAGACTACGTTGAAAAATTAAAAGAAAAGTAAGCTTCTATCTGTATTAGAAGTCCTTATACCGAAACATTCTCCCTATTTATTGAATGACCCTCGTATATAGCAGCTATAAGACAATCGAGATCATTTTTTTTTTGCTCTGTACAGTGTTTTTCTAGTTTTCATTAATTTCTGTTCATCATTTTCAGCATAAAACTTTACAAATTTCTCCTTCTGTTTCATTAGATCGTATATGGCGTTTGTCCCAACGCCAAACTTCTCAGAAACGGTTCACACTTATACCTCTGTCTTGTCTTTTCAATAGTTTGACTTTCTGTGATATTGATAAACATTAATTCTTTCTTTTTTTTTTTTCTTTTTTTTTAATATCCATATGGGTAACCGTGGGAATTTTTGAAATTATGAATAATATCTTTATTGAGCAGTAAAAACCAGGTAAGTAATACACGAACGAGGGGGCAACTGTGACGATCACTAACAAAAAAACTGGTGCCAACATAGGCTACATATCTGGGCTGGGGAACACCCTCCTAGAGAAGTTGAAATCATTTGCAACACATCACAACGCTTCACATCAGTTAGGGACCTTCCCAGTACTTTCTGAAATTTTCCATTTTTGGCAATTCATATCAGCACCTGAACAACCACTTTCACATTTTGGAGGTTTTCGGATATTTTCGATTTTCGGATTTTGAAGTTTCGGATAAAGGCTACTCAATCTGTAAAACAAAAAAAAATCAGCTATACCATAATGCCCTGTCTTTTTAGGTGATGTTTCTACTTCCGGTTGTTTAAAAAAAAACTTTGAAAGTGCCGACAGGGTACAGCACAATCATTTAATTTTATATGATGAACTTCAGTAAGCTTAGCTTATAGTTCATGACAACCTTTCGAAATGATTGTATACTCTCGCTTAGAATCAGTGGCGTTGTGGCTGTTTTCGGCCATAAAATATTTCCTAGCTTCGTCTGGAACAAGGTTACAGTCCAGTGAAAACGTAACACATTACATTTGCTTCTGGCTAAGTTTGCTCACCATCGTTCTAATGCAGGTGTCCTGAATTCAACAATGTCAGGACTGAGATGCAGCGGGTAATGTCGCGACTATTATTACTTTTTCGTTTTCCTCTACGATAAGGAAGTTAAAACTTTGCCGTTAAATTAGTCTTGTCTTTACTAATTTTTCTGGCAAGAGCAACTGTTAATATTGATCACGTGATTAGAAGAAAGCCTATTTTGGGTCGCAGCTTGCCACGCTTTATTTGCCTATTCGTTTGTCATTGGCTCAGCCACATTAATTAAAAGTTGCTGTCAATTATAGATGAAATAGACGATGTCAACAATTTAGAAGCAACGCTAACGCCGGGGGCAGGCAAACAAGTTTTTTGCAGAACAGAACAGGTTTGTACACCAGGTGCTATCACCTTACAGTGACAATAAAGTGTGATGAGAGAATATTTAAAGACTGTGTAATTAAGAAAGCGATGACAGATGGATGATAAAAAAAACAGCAAGGAGAAAAAATACGGTTAATTGAAGAGAATACGAAAAACTGGGAAATAAATGAAGAACAGTGGGGATTGGTTTGGTCATTATAAAATGTTCTTGTTCTGTGTTTAAACTTTATATTTAGCAGAAGTTAACTCATGTCAAAAGGAGATAACCCATAAAGAACATACTTTATATTTTCTTTTATATTCTTAGATTTCTTTTGTGTATGTGTGTGTGCGCGTGTGTTGAAAGGCATATCAATTCATTTATAGGTTTTCTAATGCCGAAATTTAATTTTCTTGGGAGTTTTGAAATATTAAAAATATGATAAATATGATTTTGCTTTCACACATGAATACATATGTTATGGTCCAGGTTAGAACCAAGGAAGAACACAAGAGTAGAAATAACGAAGGGATATTACACGAAATAATAATACAAGATGCGGAAGGTGTTAGTATGACTGTCAGTCTGGTTTGGAGTGAACTACTATCGGCTCGACTCGATTCGGTATCTAGCCACCCCACCACGTGGGTTGCATGTGGCACAAGGCCGAAAAATGCCCGGGATCGGGTTGGTCAACCCCCCCGAACGAGACTCTGCCCTTCGGCGAAGCCTCGTCCGGGTTCCTCTCTGCTCAGAGGCAGAGAGTTCGACCGTCAAGCCGAGAAGCTCGACTCTATTCGGTATCTAGCCACTCCCCCACGAGGGTTGCATGTGGCACAAGGCCGAGTTTTACGGGGGTTTTCCGAGCCCGTAGGCTCAGCCAAAAAATGCCCGTAGAACCCGTATAAACGGGATCGGGTTGGTCAACCTCCCCGAACGAGACTCTGCTCTTCGGCGAAGCCTCGTCCGGGTTCATCTCTTCTCAGAGGCAGAGAGTTCGACCGTCAAGCCGAGAAGCTCGGCTTGATTGATCCCTCTCTCTTGAGAGGCGTTGTATACATAGTGTTAGGAAGAGTTCATTCTGTAGTTATAGGTAAGGACCCATGACAACATGGTAGATATTACTCTGCATTTGGGCATATACTTGTTTGTGTGGACATAATTATTAGAGGTGGTGATATGTATATTTGACGTTGTTGAATCTATATTTTGGAATAGAGTTTGAGTGTATTGCTGGCATTTCTAATATGAAAATACATTTTTCATAGTGTCTTGTTTTTGTTTGGAGGTTCACTATTTGCCCGTAGTTGGGATCCTAACAGGTGCTACCACCCCGAGTCAGAGCGGACCTGGGAACAACAGCAATTAAGAGGTGATTACACGCTCCTCAAAACCTCCAATCTCGCGATCACTGGCCTTGGTGTCGGATGTAATTTCTCGTCATACCAACCGACTAGTGTGTGTCTGTGTGTTTATGTGCGTGTGTCTGTGTGTTTATGTGCGTGTGTCTGTGTGTGCGTGTGTGTATGTGTGTGTCGTAGTCAGTCGAGAACAAGATAGCCTGACGGAGCTTTGACTGCTTGCCGCCTCTAGGCAATGGGAGCCCAACTCTGCTCTACTATTTAACCCATAACGTGAGTAAAACGGATTTATGCATTTTAAAGAATCGAGTGAGAACTGAACCCGGCACGCCTAAATCAATTTTTTCACCGATATCCACTACAATTGAGCCTTCTTCTTTTTATGTACCGTTTCCATTCACGGGTTACTAGACTTTTGCCCTCAATTTCTCACACCCACTCCTTGACTTACGCAAACTCGTTAGCTAGATGTTTCTCTCTGCTCCTCTTACCCACAAAACCTATCAAATAACCCAACACTTCTATCCTCATTTAGTATTGTATGGAATATGCGTAAAAATTAATTATACTTTTAATAATACTTTTAAAAATATAATACACATCTGGCAATTCGGATTGATTGGAATCCAAGCGTTCCCAGATAAATACCAAGAGGAAATCAGTAAAATATTGTATACTACACGGACAACACTGGGTCCTTTTTAAAGACTGAGAGGTTCCGAAATATTTGTACAAAACATGAACTTTGAACAAGTTAACCTTAATATGTGGGAAAAATATATATTTACAATTTGGAAAATAGAAAGTTAAGCAGACAAAGCTTGGATGTCGAGTTAAAAAAGCTTCTTTGAATTAATTCTTACTGTCACAATGTACCTTACACTTACACACACACACACACACACACACACACATATATATATATATATGTGTGTGATAGAATTGGTAGACAAATTAACAAGATGTTCTGATTGATGTGTTTTTTTACGGATTATCAACTCTTTAAAGCCGCAAAATATATTTATATTGAAATAATTTTTTGGAGAAAATAATGATTGACTAGGACAAGCTCTATAAATTAAAACAGAGCTGGGTTGGGGGAGATGGATTTATATATTTTCGGAAAGTTATTTGAGCCAAAGTGAATATAAATAACCCGAAGTCGGAGAGCAGAGTTCCAATTCCGAGCCGTTATCATTTACATCACTCGTAGATCTAAGACAACAGCATCAGTCACTCAACTAGGCACTGACCTGTCTTGACATTGCTTAACTTCTGTGATCATAGAAAAAGAGACGTTTCAAGGTGATATCGCCGTAAGCCCAAATTAACAAGAAAACTCAAGAACGCAGATAGATAGATAGACAGATAGATAGATAGATAGATAGATAGATAGATAGATAGATAGATAGATATAAGCAGAAGAAAGAAAGAAAGAATGAAAGAGAGTGCATTAGCTAGCTAGCTAGCTAGATAGATAGATAGATAGATAGATAGATAGATAGATAGAAGAGTGCATTAGATAGATAGATAGATAGATAGATAGATAGATAGATAGATAGATAGATAAAAGCCAGAGAAAGAAAGAAAGAAAGAAAGAAAGAAAGAAAGAGAGAGAGTGCATTAGCTAGCTAGCTAGATAGATAGATAGATAGATAGATAGATAGATAAAGAAAACTTAAACGAAATGAAGACGAAGTGGAATTTATAGGAAAATACTTTTGTTATCTTTACAGGGTTACCTGTGTTGATTGAAATATATAAGCAATTTTTTTCGCAATTTCTGTATACACAGATATATAATAGCATTTTCTGGGTGTAAATAGATTTCGATACAATCACTACATCTTTCAATAGATTTAATGTATTTACATGGGTTCTCTTCTAACGAAACAGAAAAACTCGTTACACATATTTGGGAAACATTACTCAAAATGCGTACCGAAAGAGTTCTATAATACTAGCATTGAGAGGCAGCGTTCCTCGAGCCAAGTCCCTTTCATTTCATCCGCTGCCCAGCGCACCACCCGACCAACATATTTTTCCCGAAAGCCCACTTCTGCTTAGTTTTGTATCCGAAACTTAAACAAAGCAATTTCTAACAAATTAATGTGTTTATTTTGAATCCGACATTTTTAGTAGCCAAACGTTATTATTACTGGATACCCGTATTTGAAACAGATGCCTCATTCTGGTTCTTACTTTAAACGTTGTGTATTACGCCTGTTGGCCACAGTATTTTAGACATCTTAATAAAGAAAACATGTGATTTCTTTAAAAAGGGGGGGAAATAGAAACTTTGTAAACGCGACTTTTTTCTTAAACCTGTGGTAAAGCAAACTATGGTTTCTCCAACAATTGTGGAGAGCAAGATCGATTCCAGCCAGAAAGCATTTTTTCTTTAAGACAACTCAAATTAAGTCTGATGGACGTAATACATGTTTTTTTTTATATTAAAAAAAGTGAGTATCTACGTATGTGTATATCTACGTATGTGTTTTGGAGCATATAAATAGTAGGTCCTTACTAGATTAAATATTCAATAATATTTATGTATTTATGTTAAATTTGTAACCTGGAGGTGATATTACTTGCTTTATCAAATTTTCTTGATTACACTTCGTTTTTAGTTTGCCCCTCACCCATCCTCTCTCTCTCTCTCTCTCTCTCTCTCTCTCTCTCTCTCTCTCATCTTCTGGATTTTAAGTTTAGATAATATCGTTTTTTATTGTGTGTAGTGTCACCACAAATGTATGCACACATTTCCGGTGTCTGTTTTTTTAATTTTAATTTAGGTCAGCGATTCGGTAGCGAATTATACATCGAAAAATAATTCATATTTATCTGTATCTCACTCATTTAAACCGTTATTTAACTCCTCTCTTTAAAACTTCTCTCTGTGTAATTTAAATTTCCAACTTCACCTTTAGTCCTTCCTGTTCTTCCTTCTTCTTTTAGCCCTCTCTAGAGCTTTCCCACACATATAACACTCTCAGTGATTTTTTTTTTTTTTTTTACCCGGAGTTATATTTTCCGATTTCTTTTTGAATTTGTAGTTCTGATGAATTGGATCGTGATTGCGATTTCAATGTAATAAATTATAACCATGGAAGATTAGTGTTTGAGCCTTTTTTTTATTATATTCTTACTCTGTTCAGTTCTACCTGGTTTCTATCCTCTTGGGAATATATATATATATATATATATATATATATATATGAAAAGTGTATATATAAATATATATATGTATAATTATTTATATATTATATATATATATATAATATCATATAACATATTTGGTTGGATAGATGTGAGTTTGTATATATATATATATTGATTACTAATATATATATATATATATATATATATATATATATATATATATATAGTATTTAGTTCCATGTATGTTCCATTAAAAAACGATAGAAAAGGTACTACGGTAAAGATTTTTATTTAATTTTCTTGTGTTTAAACACGAGTTTTCTTTTTTGGACACGGAGTGTATAATAACTTTTGAAATGTTCTATAGTTCCGAGCGCTTTCGGCTATACTTTTAGCCATTATCAAGGATGATTTTATTTTTTCAGTTTAACTGAGTGTGTGTGTTATGTGGATGTTTTTAGTGTGTTATAGAGATGTTTTATTTTCCGAACACAGTTAGCACATGGTGGCTTTGTTCGTAGTTAATATTGTTAAGAGTTGGCTTTTTCTTTTTTTATTATTAGGGCTTCCATTATTTTTAATCTTTTTTTTTACAGGTGGATGAAGTTATTATGTTTGTGTTTCTACTAGTATGTTTCGAATGGTGTCTGGTAGTTTTTTGTATGTGTTTAAATGGGTTCTAATAGAGCTATGGTCAGATAGCTGTAACGTAAGGAGTCTGGATAGGCATGTAGTTGCGTAACCGATGTAATTATGAGTTGAGTTTGATCAGAAACACTATTCCTTAAGGAGCATTTGAACTCTTAGATAATGTTCGTTCGTTGTAATTTCCACTTAACTGGTGTGTTGTTATTTTTTTAGGATAAGGTTAGCTGTCTTGGATTTTTAATATTAGATAAATAATTTAATTTTTTTTATTCGGACCAATTCGGGTAGTGTATTTCTTTATGATATTTCTAAGTGAAGATTCACATTTGTAGTTAATGTGCAGTTGTTTTTTTTTTAGAAAATATTTATGTATTTTTTGACTGTATGTTCACTATCGTTATTTACTTCGGGGAGAAATAGTCTAATTTGGTGGTCTATAAGGTGGTTAGAGAAGCCATTGTTAATTAGTGTCTGTTTTGCATTATTGAGTTCTTTAAGGAATAGTCGGGAGGTTGAATTCAGGTGTGCTCTTTTTAGGAAGATTTTTTATAACTGCTATTTTGTAGCTGAGTGGGCATTCACTTTTAAAGTAGCAGAGTTTCTGCTAGAGGTTTTTTAATCATAATCATAAAGCCCAGGTTTATTATAAAGTGTGTGTGTGTGTGTGTGTGTGTGTGTGTGTGTGTGTGTGTGTGTGTGTGTGTGTGTGTGTGTGTGTGTGTGTGTGTGTGTGTGTGTGTGTGTGTAATATATTGGATCAGATTTCCTACATTTTTCAACCGATATCAACTAAACTTCACAGGACTACGTAAAATTACCTTGCAGTGGTTCTGACAGCGCCAAAATTGGAAAAAACACAATTGTTTTTGCACGAAATCAATTTGAAAACACGATTAAGAGGCATCGCTGTCACGAGAATGAAAAGAGGACAACTCATATCGAGTTATACTTATTATAAAACCCAGGTTGTGTGTGTGTGTGTGTGTGTGTGTGTGTGTGTGTGTGTGTGTGTGTGTGTGTGTGTTTCGTTTATATATGGGATCGGATTTCCTACATTTTTCAACCGATTTCAACAAAACTTTACTTTTTTTTTGGCAGGTAGTGTTTCGTATTGTCTTGCACACTTTTTCATTATTTTTACATTCAGAATGCTTTAAAAATTCCATTTACAAGACAATTGTTTATAATAAAATTCTATTCAATCGATAGACTCATAACGATTGAAAACAATGTTTTTGTTTGAGTTTGGGTTTGACCAATTCATAAAAAAAAAAAAACTTATTAAGACAGGCGTGTCCGTCAACCTTAAACAATAATCACTGTCAATTTTATTTTTCAGTCTTTATGATGGTCGATACTTGATCTATCTCTTACTGTTACATCCCCGGGCAACGCCGGGCACTCCTGCAAGTGAGGTGATAAAAGTGCTATTACTATATTTTACGAGAACGTCTAAGAATGGGAGTTGGTTTTTTGGACTAAGTTCGTAGGTAAAGTTAAGGACTTTTCTCAAATGTGGTCTTAAGTGTAGCTATTCCTTTAGTGCTATTTGCTAAAATAAAAAAAAAATCGTCTACGTAGCGAACATATATGTTACGTTTACAGACGGGTTTAAATATGGTATTTTCTACATGGAACATGTAATCATTGGAAAAGCATGGACCGAATGGATTTCTCATACTAAAACCATTAATTTGGGAGTAAATGTTGCCATTATTGCATGTTTCACTATATATATATATATATATATATATATATATATAAATGGGGAAACATGAAGAAATTAAAAAAAAAACGTATTTATGAGCACAAAAGGACCTTATCTATAACAATTTATCAAATACACTAGACATAGATACAACGACAACGATGCTTTAAAAAATGCCACACTCATCAAAAAGAAAGTAATTTACTCAGAAGGAAAATTCTCGAGAGTGCCGGTATGGAATTTTATCAAAATATAAATCTACGCCCCGGTCTTTCCAGTCTCAACTTTCTTGAAAGAATTACTATTTTCCCAACGACTTTCATCAAGGCCAAAAATATGTTGAAAAAAAAGAAAAAAATTCAATTCATTACCTCTTGTTTTTAAAGATGTACAGCACATACGTCCATCCCAAACCATAACAATCTAATCATAGTTTAAACAATATTCATTTAATATATATATATATATATATATATATATATATATATATACTTTTTTCGGGAGGTAATTTAGTTTTTTTACGTTTTCCCACTCTAAACTCGACCATGTATATCACACTATTCCTCACCGCCCTCTATGTCACCTTATATAAGCTTAATACTGCCCTTCAAAAGTGTAAATTTTAAATTCATTTTTCGTTTCAACTCTGAAAGTGAAGTCAGAATATCCAGAGAAAAATAAAATTCTCTGATGAAATAAATTATTATTAATAGAGCCTTAAAGTGGTCTGTTTTTCTTTAAATTTAAATTGTTTTTCTTTTTCCTGCTTTAGCATATAAACACGTGCAAGAAATGAAATTCCATTATGGCCTTAATAAAGTCTCTCCGAGAGCGAAACACGTCGGCTGAGAATTGTTTTTCATCGTCTTTTTGTCCATGTATACGAGTATATATATATATATATATATATGTGTGTGTGTGTGTGTGTGTGTGTGTGTGTGTGTGTGTGTGTGTGCGTGTGTTGTGTGTGTTGTGTGTGTTTGTGTGTGATATTTATATATTATATATATATATATATATATATATATATATATATATAAAGCATATATTTAAGCATGAAACAGACTATCGCCTCACGGTGTTCACTTCCAAATTATATATATAAATATATATTTAGTTGGATTGATGTGAGTTTGTGACCCTGAGTTTCATGCTTTTGCGATCATCAGACAAACTGATTAATTCTTTAAAATTTTGGGGTTTATGTAGATTGCTTGTATTGGTGTTATTATGGGATGTCGGGGGAATCGTCGTCGTGATGTCACTCTTGCTAACGTAAACATAGATGCATGTCCGTACATCAGATGAGGTACGGAGAAACACATACATACTCGCTCGTCCGCCGACATAAACATACAGACATAAACAGATGTGTGCAGTATGGGATTTGACATATGTATATATATGTGTGCTGTTGTCTATATACATACGCATTTGTCTGTTGAAATTCAAAGATCGGAAGTGTTGCGAAAATTTCTCGTGAATGTCTCCTGAATGTATACATGTCAGCAATCAGAGCATTTTTCTATTTTTTCGCAGAATAATATTTCCTCGTATGCACGTATATACGTGTGGTGGGGTCTGTGTAAAATTATGATAGGTAAAAATTACTATTATTTTAAATTTTTTAAAGTTTATTTGTTATTATTTTAAAGCTGGTTATTTGCTTGTTTTTGGTGACTGTGTATATGTAACTGGTAGAAATTGCAGTTTGTAATCCTCATTGGTTTTTTTACAGTGGTATTAAATTTGCTGGGGTGGATGGGTGTAGTTTACGTTAATAATTATAGCGGGTTTATATGTGAAACCCAGGGTCACAAACTCACATCAATCCAACCAAATTTGTTAGCTCTATCTCTGATATTGAGCGCTTTCCAATAAGTAGCGCGCATATAATATATAAATAATTATATATATATATATATATATATATATATATATATATATATATATATATATACACTTTTCATATATATATATATAAAGTGAACATAAAGTCAACAATCGTTAGAGGCGACAGTCTGTTTCATGCTATATGCAATCGTCAGGACCCGACGATTGCATGTATTTCTAAATTCACTTTTATATTTACACACGCTCTATCTCTGATATTGAGCACTTTATTCTATAAATATAGCAAATCTTAAGACTATATTTATATATATATATATATATATATATATATATATATATATATATATATAGGAGATAGGATTCTTGGGCGAGGAGTGAATAATAATCCATGGTAATTCATCAAGTCTAGAAGGATACACAACCGAATAGCTGTGTTATATTGAGTTTAGTTAGTTTCTTCTTCGTCACCGAGGCCTGTTGATCCAGTGGTATGACGCTTCGTTTGTATCCTTCCAAAAATGCTTTCTGCAGTCTCTTGAGGATCCTTCTAAACTCGATTCACTACTATGAATGTTTATTCAACCCCCCTCTCCCACACAAAAAAATTTCTATCGCTTATATATCCTTGCTTGATCCAGCTTCACATGAAAAGGCGTTGCCCTTAAGTGCCAATCCGTTGGGTTATGCATAATTGGATGAGTATCGCCAGCGGAATTTTATGAGCAGTTGCGCTATATTGAGTCGAGTTAGTTTCTTCTTCATCACTGAGGCCCTTTGGTCCAGTCGTATGACGCTTGCGTTATATCCCAACAATCATTACAACGTAGAATTGTCCAAGTATATATCATTTGACATGTATACATCACAGTAGGAATTTTACAAACATGGTGCGTTTCTGCGTCAAGTACGACGATCAGGAAATAACACATTGCAATACAGTATGCAAAAAAGAAAAACATCTTATGATATCAGGCAATGCCTGTGCATGAAATTTTTAAAGTGAAGGAAGACGTTGCAATGGGTCAATCCTACCCTCTGAGCAAGGACAGAATGTACCCAAAAAGTAGAAACAGTTAATATACTTTCATGCTGTCAAGCCGCAGGAGTTACTTCAGTGTTTACCATCACCTAAATGGACACTTAACAGAGGCTAAGAGATCTAACATTCTCAGTGGGGTTACTATGCACCTGGATACCAACCCAGACATTTTTACATCTTGGGTTTGATTCTCGGTAATGGATTCACGCTTCTGAGGAGATCCAAAAAAAGACGGAACGCCCGTCCATATATATATATAATTATTTTTTTTTAAATATGTTTCCTTTGCTACATAAGAGTTCTCATGTTTCAAAAACGAGAGTCGAAAACCTCAATATAATTATTAAAATTAAATTGAATTAAAGTATCATGCCCTGTTTCATCCTCGAGCGAAAATTTATGAATAAACAATCTTGAAATTTACGCATCTTTATAAGCATGTTCATTCGCAAAATTAATTACTATGGAGCGACCATCTTCATAAGGTGCCTAAGAGTTAATTTTTATCCACATATCAGTCACCTTCGGAAAGAGGTCAAGCCGAGGTATGGTCGGGGTGTCCATTTCAAAACGAATGATGCCATTCATGTACGCACATCTTTAAAAGCATGTTCATTCACAAAATTAATTACTATGTAAACGGCTGGGGCGACTTGAGGATGAAACATGGCTTGATACTTTAATTCAGTTTAATTTGAATAATTATATTGAGGTTTTCGGCCCCTCTTTTTTAAACATGAGAACTCTTATGTAGCAAAGGAATCATTTTTTTTTAAATAATTATGATTTAAGCTTATTTCTGTATGGAGCACTGATTTTTTTTTTTTTAATAAAAGCAAAAACACTAAAGAACTCCAGATTATTTATCTAACGTGTTTTTTTCCTATTTTTCTACAGATCTGCACACGCACGCACACACACACATATATATATATACATACATACATATATATATATATATATATATATATATATATATATATATATATATATATATATATATGGACGGGCGTTTCGTCTTCGTCTAAAAAAATACTTATATATATATATGTATATATATAAGTATTTTTTAAAAAATAGGATTCTGTCGCGATACAGAAATCAATGTTTCGAAACTTGACTCAAGTCCTAAAGTTTAATTTCAATATTAAATTTAAAATTTAGAGTTCAGTTTCATTCTCAAGCGATGTTTAGATTGAAAATGCACTCTAAATTTTAAGTTTAATATTGAAATTGAAGTTTACCACTTGAGTCAGGTTTCTAAACAGGGATTTCTGTGTCGCGATGGAACTATATTTTTTTTAAAATAATTATAATTTAAGCTCTACTTAAGTATCGGCCATTGTTTTTTTAAAATAAAACAAAATATTAAAGAACTTTGGATCATTAATCTAACTGTTCTTTCATTATACCAACACACACACACACACACACACACACACACATATATATATATATATATATATATATATATATATATATATATATATATATATATATATATATTGTCTAAGAACATCATAATATAATTCTTAATTATTCGTTAGTTAGTATGTTACTTAGCATATACGTTGTGCCCCATCATTACCTCCGATAAATAACTCTTCTGTTTGATTGTGAGGAAAAGACGGAAGAAAACGATATCATATATGCCGTTTGGTTTCAGGGAAAATGTTTAAAAATACTCATAAACATAAGAAAAAAATTAGAAAAAGAAAGGTAAGTTAGATGAGAAGATAAAGCTGTCGTCTGCTTCAGTCAAATGGAAGAAAACTTTCTATCATCTTATTTCTTTAAATAATGACCTTCGTTCATACTTATCGTTGTTAATTCAATATTCCGTTAAGGCCGTTAAGTTCAAATATCTAATGAGGCAACAGGGAAACTTCTATGCTTATTTCAGAGTCCTCGTCTCTTAATGGAGCATATATTCTCATTATATTTAGTATTAGGATTTATCAGATAATCCAAATAACAATTTCACTGGTAATGCTGGACATCATTATCATATATCAAAGAATATTATAGATGTTACTAGATACCTTTGAACTCTGTATTATGTCAAAGAATAGCATATTTATTATATTATATTATCATATGACTAAGCATATAATTTATTATAATATCACATGGCAATATATGTGATATGCTTAATCATGTTCTATGTACAAATTTATATTGTCCAACAATGTTATATATATTACATCAACACGTATCTCAGCATATCACATATTCTCATATAGTTACGAATGTCATATGGTATTGTATTATATCTTCAAATTATTATATCTATCATATCACGTGTGGAAATATAGTATATATTATCGTCTGTGAAATACTTTCTTCGTTAGGAGCCATGCGTGATGCCCGGTTTGGCGATCATATCGCTTTTTGATTCATCATTGACTTAGTAGAGGAATTCCCGAAGTAGGCTGCCGTTACTTTCTGCAGTAGACTGTTTAACACCCAAGATTACAGGACCCAGCCTATCCTGGTATTTATCTCATAGATGGACGGAGAATAGACGGATTCATAACCTTCCCAAGGAAATTTGTGCGTGAGTCAATGTAATGAAATCGACTGCAATTCGAATTCGACTCTCCTATCTCTCTCACGTTCGATCACAGAAATTAAGCAACTTTAAGATTGTTAGTTTAATTGATTAGTTTTTGTTTTAAGGTTCATCTACATTTTGCATATTATATAAAGCCAGAAAAATCTAGATTATATACAATTTTCTGGAGATAATAGTGAGATATTGATAAACGTACTACTAATTAATCCATAGTTAGTGTGGATGAGACATAGATTCATATCTTGCAAAAGAGTATTTGCGCGTAAGTGAATATAACGGAGCCGACTGGAATTAGAACTCAGATGTCCGAGTTCCAATTCCGAGCCGTTATCCATCAGACCAACTACACATCCGCAGTCGTCAACGCGATATGGCCGTAAGTCAGTACCTAGATGGCTGAACGCTTCACAAAACTAGATGCTGTAAGCGCAGATGTGAAACTATCATAGTATTATTGGGTTGGTGCATAATTATCAGGCGTTTTTTTAAACAAAATTTAATATGAAAAAAGAAACATAACAATTCAACAATAATATTTTTAAATGATTATTCCGGAACGTATGATCATCGACACGCATTTTTATAACCTGAAAATAAAATATTTTTTATAAAAAAAATAAACAAAACAGCAATTTTCATTGACAAATAACTCGCCTACAAAAACGCCTAATAATTATTCACCAGCTCAGTATATCTTCCTGTACCCCAAAATATTTATGATATTATTTATTATTGTACAAGGTCATATATCTATTGACATATGTCCTAAGCGGTCAAACGAATTGTTTTGTTTAAAAATATCATATGGCGGTATATTTTAATATTTCTAATAATAACACAGATGCAACAATATGTTGAAATAATATTACCTAACATTGTCTTTAAAATAAATCAACTCTAATACTTAAAACCTCTGTCAAATCATTTTTGTTGTCCAAGGAACTATATTTTTTTTTGTAATTTAAAAGTCTGCATTCAATGTTTACTTGTTTTTAAATCAGATTTTTTTCTCATTAATCTACGAATTCTTACGAACATCAATGTCATTACTTTCTTTGTGTGACAATGGGCTTATTTATTTATATTTACTTGCCTTAAATCTCTTTACATCTTATTCGCCATTGTTTTGCCTGTCTCACCCACTGGCTACGCTTACACACACACACACACACACACACAGACATACACATCACTAACCCCAGCACCACCACCAGCAGTACCATTTTCATCCTTTTTTTTTCATTTTCTTTGTAATCTCCCTTTGCTTACATAAATTTAATCCCTTTTTCTATTTCTCTAATAACCCAATTTATTTCTTTCTCTATTACACGCCTTATCTGCTTTCATTTTGTAATAAACCTTTTTAATATAATTCTCTCTAGAACATTCATTCTCCTGTAAGCCACATCTTTTTTTTTTTTTTACATCAATGAATTTTTATTCATTTTTTTTTATTTTATTTTTACGTTTATTTCTAAGCTAATGCCTGGGTTTCTCTTCCCAATTTTGTTTTCTTTATTTCCAATGAATTACGCTATATTCCTAACCTATTTTTACCCAGAGAGCCAATTATTACCTTACTCCATTAAATCTTTCCCTACCCGTGTGTTCTTTGTATTTTCTGTTGCCATTATTCTTACGTCATATTTAAAGACTTTCATTGTAAGCCCAATAAATGATATTTACGAATTTTTAAACCGATGCCACCAGAATAAAGTAGATGGGAAGCTTGATCAAACTTTCAAATCCGTTTTGAAGAAAAAAATTCTGATGAATCTATCATTTTAGCGCGCTTAATAATTTACTTTCAGAAGCAAACGCATTGGACAAGTTGCCCCAAAATTGCAATTATTTTTTTTGTTGCTTTCCATCACTCAAATAGAAATAACATCTTTTCTCTTATAAAACTCTTCATTGTATAAATCCTGTCATTTTCCGTTACTGTGTGTAGTAGTCATTTTAGAAAAGATTATAGCAGTTTTTTTTCACTTTCTCTTTAATTGAAATCTTACTCATACTTGTCGTTTGTAAACAAATATATATATATATATATATATATATATATATATATATATATATATATATATATAGCTTCCGAAAATAAATTAATTCGCTCAAGCACTGTGGGTGAAAAGCGCTTATTTGTAAACAGTGACTATTGCTGCTAATAATGCAAGACTCTTCCAGCGGATTGTGTCCTCTCGGCCACTGGAGTGTTTATGAAAAAATAAATACACAAAAATTCACCTTTCTCTCTGACGAGCGTTGATAGGCTAGAATCGGTAGAGTTTCGGTCCCGGTTTGAAGCATTCGGATGTCTAGACACACTGAGGAGCTGTGATACATCGAAACAGTTTGTCTGTGATTGACGATATATATATATATATATATATATATATATATATATATATATATATGACGTCACACATTATGAAATGGACAAAGTCCGACAATTATTTTAAGATATTTTTATGTTTATACATTCTTTTTATAGTTACAAATATTTAAGTAAATGCTCTGTTTATAATAAACAGTATTAAACACCATTTTCCGGCCTGAATGTCCGAGAAATTTTCACAGAAAATATTCGTTCTCCGACAGGATTCGAACCTGTATCCTATACGGAACCGCCATTTAGCTTGACGTGCGACAATGTCTTAAAATACTTTGTCCATTTCATAATGTGTGACGTCATTTGTTTACATTTGATACGCCATGAGCAGATATGAATGTACGTGAGAGATTCATAGAAGATTGAAGTTTAAATACAGTAAATTCGACCTTGCTAACCGAACGCCCCTTCGTGGCCAAATCGGTAAAGGCACACCAAGCTAAATGACGGCTCCGTATAGGATACAGGTTCGAATCCTATCGGAGGACGAATATTTTCTGTGAAAGCTTCTCGGACATTAAATGTTGTTTAATACTGTTTATTATAAACAGAGCATTTACTTAAATATTCGTATCTATAAAAAAAGAATGTATAAAAATGTCTCTCTCTCTCTATATATATATATATATATGACACCCATTGAAGAATGTATGGACAGGTCCGCCTACGAGACTCTGGCGTCGGGATCCTGAAGGTAACGCAATTAGCTAAGTGAAAAACTTGTATTCATATTAATATCCCCTCTTACATTGAGATTCTTGTTTGGAAAAACACAATGGCTAAAACTGCTAAAGATTAAATTTTAAATGAATATAACATACTGAATTTACACGCGTTTTCATTGGTTAACAAAAACTACGCCAGCTTCCTTGGTGAATTTCAAGTTAACATCAAGAAGCTAATTAGAGAACTAGAAAGGATTAGTTTAAAAATAGACATATAGCTAAAGTATTCAATGAAATATGTTTTAATGAAGATATGCTGCCTAATTATGAGCATATATATATATATATATATATATATATATGTATATCCAGTTATAAGTAAATAGTAGGACAGACAAATAAGTGGGGTTGGTTCTGGACAAGCCTTCAGCAATATAATCAAATGCTATTTATGGGTAGTCTATCTGTTGGTTCTAAAAAACTAAACTGCTTGACCTTCATGCGCCGAAAATGACGGAAGTGTATTCATATATATTCATATATATATATATATATATATATATATATAATTATTATTATTAGGCTTATTCTTTTCGACAATTTGATTATTATTTCATATCTGTGCGTTTAATATGTATTAAAACTTAGAGACGTACGAGTTTAAAGTCTTACAAGCCGATTAAGGGGTTGTAATATATGAACTGGCCCAGATCACGAAAGAATATGCTTTGAACTCACTTTCACATCAGACTATCAAGGAAGACTCGTACTGAGATTACCTGGGAAAATCAACAGCGCGGCCTGGATATCTGAGATTCCCCAGTTGTCAATGTGGTCCCAGAGAAGTGAACACCTGTGGCCCTGATTGAAACTGACACATGCGCGCGTGAGAACAACTGATTGCGATATAAACAAATATCAAGGATGATCTTACTTTTTATGGATTGTTTTATGTATGATAATATATATATATATATATATATATATATATATATATATGTGTGTGTGTGTGTGTGTGTGTGTGTGTGTGTGTGTGTGTGTGTGTGTTTATGTGTTATTTCCAGTTAAAAGAAAAAATAAAATCATCCTTGATAATGGCTAAAAGTATCGCCGGGAATGGTCTGATATGCAAAACATTCGGACAATTTCTACATAATTCATGTCCAGAAAAACAGAAAATTTTAAGTACCCAAGAAAAATTAAATAAGAAATTAACTGCACTACCTTTTTAGTTGTTTTTTAATATTGACTTGTATAAAAGAGCTATTGTTGCCCAATATATATATATATCTATATATATATATATATATATAATATTATTGGTCAATATATATATATATGTGTGTGTGTGTGTATAAAATATATAAATATATATGTATATAAATAAATTCCCAAAAGGATAGAATCCAGGTAGAGCTCAATGTCCAGGACAAAGCAAGAATATAATATAAAAGGTTCAAACACTAATATTCCATGGTTATAATTTATTACATTGGAATCGTAATCACGATCCAATTCATCAGACCTACATATTAAAAAAGAAATCGGAAAATATAGTCATTCACAGACAGACTCTTTCGTTGTATCACAGCTCATCATTGTGGCTAGATATCCAATTGCTTCAAGACGGGATTGAAAATCGACCGACCTCTAGACAATCGATCATTATCCCACCCGTGTTCCTATTTCAGTAAAGGGATCCCCGCTTCATTTTAGGCTTGTCTGCCAAAAAATATGCTTAAGAATACTGACGCCTTTTATGACCGGATCCCTTCAAAATTATTAAACCTTTGAAAAAAAGCGGTGTTAGTATATTTTGAAACTGCTTATTTAGTATTAGCTAAATACGAATTGAATATGGTTATTATCTTTTATAAATTCACGTACAGTTAAATTTTATGTGTGTTCAACCGATTTACATCGGTAAAATAAACCATTCCACCCCGTAATTCAATGCAATGAGGGATATTCTGTTGCAGGAACCATCTCAAAGTTCTCCCGTGAACTGCCCGAAGACAAAAACATGACATAAAGGTGAAGATCAGATACTATACGTGGTATTTTCTTCTCCCACTTCGACGATGAGGGGTTATGATACAAGGTTAGTTTAAAGCGTAGATCCCAGGCCTGTGCATATAAACCAAGGCCAAAAATTTCCCAATCCCCGAAACCAAGGTTTCCACAGTATCCCACAAGTTCCCCCTCTTTGGTGCAATCAGGGAGGTATTACCATAGGGTTAGAACCCCTGGGACCAAGCATCCTTCATTTATTTGTTGTTTTCTCTCCAAAGACAGAAATCAATTGAAAAATACAATGTCCATTATCCGCCCGAGGGCAGGTTGTATTTATTTGCCTCCCCAATATAGCAGGATATGATACAAGGTCAGTTTAATGTGGGAAGACCGAGAGCGTGCATCCGGACCCGGGGCAAATATAGCCTAGCCCCAGCAACCGTCGGTTGAGCTGGCATCGGTATTGCTACCTATCAGCTCTCCTTAGTGGAATATAGGTGATACTGCAGCGCGCAGATCTTCCTTGAGACCCGACAAATTTCAGTTGCACTAGGCCGAAGACAAGGACACAATTTACGCCCTGTCCGAACACAGGAACACAATTGAGAGCTAAAATGTAGTTTATTCACCCGAAGACAGATACTACATACCGTGGAGAAAATGACTAAGCCACCGCGGCGCATCCACTTTTAGGGACGCCTCAGGTGCCGGGAAATATATCCAGCCGCTTCCCTAAGGTGATCTATTGCCTGGGGGAGGGCCCTATTGGGCTTAGGCTTAGAATTATTTGAACTTCCCTCAATTCTCAAAAAGGCTGAAGGGAATAATTGACTAACAGTTATTTATATATACAGGGTGCGATGGATACATTGTCATATAAATTACGTAATGATGAAAATAACACTGACATCTCATTTTAACAAAAATTATACATGAATATCTTGAAATACTAAAGAGTACATTGATTCAATAAAATCGCCATTGGATTCAAGCACGGCCTCCAGACAACTTCAGAATCTCCTGCAACTCTTCCGGATTGTCTCCTTGGTGAATGCTGGCATAATTCTTGCTTTCAGTTCATCTCTGCTGTTACAAGGAGTTTTGTTGGTCTCTCGTTCAACTGCACCTAATAATCGAGAGTTCTGTTGCCAGACATAAGGTCTTCCAGCAGCCATCCTCTTGACCCAGAGCAGCACTACCTTCTCAAGTCACTTGATGTAGATCTCCGTGTTGAGTCTGAAGCCCTCACCAACAAATTCAGGAGTTCTTTTCTTATCAGAACGATAAGAGCGTGTTTGCCGATTTACCGTACCTTCGTATTCACCATTGCACTCATCCAACTCTTTCCGAATACTCTGCGCTGTTCTCAAATTGACATCCAAACACTCTGAAATGTCCGGCGCGAATTTCAAGCAGTACAGCATGCCGTTTCCAAATTTCTGGCAGAGTGAATTGCGTCATGGTGCTTTTTTTCTTACAGACGGTGCCCAACTGACCCTACTATACTGTTCAGTCGACAAAATAAAAGACAGCGCGCATGCGCGAATTTGAAATATTAAATGGGGATAATTTACCCATCGCATCCAGTATTACTACGAAATGGCGGTTACATCATAAGCAGAAAAAATTAATTTGCAAAACAATTTCTAAGTACATGTTTTAATATATATTTAATCTAAGTTATCTAATTATTAAGTCATATTTTAAAAATTATGGTACATTATGTTTCGACCAGTTGTCAGAAAGCCCTTAACCTAACCACATATTAGCTGAGACAGTCTAAGTCATGTGAGCTATATGATCAGTTTTCTCGGGGAGATCATTTTAATTGCAGTGCTGAAGTCATATCACATTAACTACCTGTCTCATCCGCCATATTCTTGTTTTGAAGTCAGAATGCAACAATTACTTGACTGTATCCCTTTTGTGCGTGAAAACCATTCTTCATTTGTGAAATTTTTATCTTATTACAGTTGCTTTGCCTAGTTTTGTCTTGCATATATACATTGTCTGCTTAGTTTTATTTTTACCCTGTTCTTTTCTTTTCTTAATGTTTATTGAAAACTTTTATCAATACCGTTTGTTGAGCATTATGCCGATTACAATTAGCCATGGCCAGTTGCTCCACAACACCCCAAATACTGGAAATGGCGATAACAGCTACTGGAACAGAGAAGCCTATCTTTTGCAAAACTGTTTTAATGTATATATTTTATAGATTTCCACACAACTTCAAAAAAATGTCGAAAGAAGGATGCCTGTTTGTTACAATCATATAGGATTGATCGCACTAAAACATACCCTTCCCAAATTTATAAACAGATCGTACAGATGCATGCTGGGATTTCTTCCTAACCAATAAAAATTAACCATTTTGTTTCGACGATTTGTCAGAAAGTCCTTAACCTAACCAGAGGTTGGCTGAGATAGATTAAGTCGTGTGAGTTATGTGATCAGTCTTCTAGGGAAGATCATTTTAAATGCAGTGCTGAAGTCATATCACATAAACTATCCGTTTTCTGTAGGTGCGTTAGTGCTTTATTGAGAGCAGCGGCAATAACAGCTTAATGAAGAAAGACGGCCTGGAGAATTAACACTCACATGATATATTGAAGGAAAGAGGGACAATCGGAAACCTACAAGGTAATCCGAAAGTATATCACCCACTAATTCTTGTGTGATCGTAACACCGATGCTTCAACCTCTGCCCATGCGTTCCTTCGCGTTGAGGGTCGTCCTGTCCTCGTTTTCTCTTTAATTGATCCCGTGAGAAACAATTTCTGTTCCCATTGCAGTATCGTTCTCTTCGGAGGAGCTGTTTTGTCGAATGTTGCAGTGAAGTTATGCCGCACATGCTCCATGCTCTTACCAGAATGCACACGAATGCAAGCAGCCTCGCTTTCAAAATGTAGCAGCTCGTGTTCAGCCATCTGAAATAGAAAATTATATTATTCAGAGGTGACAAGACTTTCCGACCACCCTGGACATAATGTGTTCGTGCAAACGAATGGTAGAAATAAACAGAAATAGTGGGAGAAATAGTGACGGGAGCAAATATTGCTTCGAGCAGGAAAGAACAGGAAGTTGTGGCGACTCATGATCGTCTACGTCCTGTTAGAGACATTGTAATTTAAAATTCAAGAAATTCATGAGCAATCTCTGAAGTCTTGAAAACTAAGATGCAATGTTTTCGGGTATAATTTGGGGTATAATTTGAAAATAGATATTTAGATTTCAAAATTATAAATACGATTGTAAAGAAAAACGCTTTGTTGTAAATATGTATAGTCAGAAAGCTTTATTTATATATTTGTGCATGTATTAAATTTTATGCTACGTCTTTTGTTACAATCTAAATCATATGCAATTCATGCGGTGAATCTGTATTCCATATCGTAGTGTTTTGAACGTGACTTGACTCGTTCCTTTTCTTTTGTTGTTGTTAATTCGGATTTGCATATATAGTGAAACTGTCAGTGGGCACTCTGAACTAATAAGGTCCTTTTTTTCTTGGTGTACTGCGCACGAAAATATAAAAACTACGATATCACATATATTCTGGTGTAAATTGTTTTTGTTCTCTTCCCAAAATTATCTCCTTTTGTGAGAAGCCGACTGTCTTTTTATTTCTGTGTTCTTTCGCCTGTTTTTGTGACTTTTCTTTTTATTTCTCCACCCTATCATTGTTTCTTTCACTTCTTGACTCGTCTACCTTTATGTAAGATTTTTTTTTTCTTTATAAACGTTCTTTCCTTTTTCATTCATGTTTTTTTCTTTTCTTTTCATTCGCTATAATTTCACCGATTCGGTATTTTTTTCTTCATTTGCTTCTTTCTTCTTATCAAAAGGTTTCTAAGGACATCGTTTTATTTTATAGAACCCCATCTTCACTTCCTTTAAAACAACATCTCATCTCATTTTGCCCTTTCTTCCTACCTTGAAGCCAGATTTAAATAAAAATATAAAAAAAACCTTTATAGAAGTGTTTCTAAAAATTTTGAGATTTAATTCGGGAAAATTTTGCCCCAAAGCATTCAATTTTGAAAATATTGCATTAACTTTATTCATTTAACTACAGTTTTTTTGTTTGTTTGTTGTTTTTTTTTTTTGTTGTTTTTTTTTTAATAATAGCCGTTTTAATTGTAATTCTTAACACATCTGCTTAGCGCGAAACGCCTCATGCGACCTTCGGGCAACCGATGCCTTACGATTTCGCTTGATAATGTTTAATACAAAAGATTTTCTATATTTAGCATCTCCAGATCTCATGCGGAATCAGAATGAAAACTTTGAGGTGTCATTAAAGTCGTAGGACAGAAAAGAAAAATAAAACAACATTGCTTCTTTAGCTTCGAGGATTATTGAAAAACTATTTAAAGAAAGGAAAATGTAAGCCTTATCAGTTAAAACAATCTCAATTCTAAATAAAACCTATTTAATTTTAATGCGTAAAGATTGAAAATGTATTTGAACCTAAATATGACTGAAAATTGACACCAAGACTCAAATTGAAATAATAAAGAGTAACTGAATCGATTTCGAACATTTTTATATCAATATTGCAAGAAGATCTTTTTCTTTTTGTTGGGTAAAGTAGTTGCATTTATCCTACTGACGGTTTTTCGAACCCGTTAAAAGCAAGAGAGCAAATTAGAATGTTGATTTACAAAGCGACACACTTAATTCAAAGTATTTCTATATGCGCTATAAACATTATGAGAAGATTTGTGTTTGTTGGCTAAAGTAGTTGTATTTTTTCTAAATGCGCTACTGGCTGGTTTTCGAAACCCATTGAAAGCAAAAGGGTGAATTAGAATGTCGATTTTCAAAGGAGACATATTTACTTTAGAGTATTTTTCATATGCAATATAGATATTAGATAAAGACCTGTGTTTGGTGGCTAAAGTAGCTAGTTTTATCCTACTATCCCTAGTGGCCGCTTTTGGAACTCAGTATATGTTTTATCTAATAAAAAGAAAAAAACACTTTTTAGGTAACCAAATGCGGTGTTTATTTCTTTAAAAGGTTTAAATTTAGTGTCATTTAGTGTCTTCTTTTAGATTTAAATTCGTCCCAGATCATCATCCATCCAATGTCCTTGAACTCAATGCCCGCAGGGAATAATATAGGAGAAAAGACATTTTTTTCTATATTATTCCACCTGGCGAGAATAAAAATGGCATCTTGCTGCCATATCTGCGGTGGAGTTGCCCAATCCTTAATTTCCCGCCTTGACAGAGTTCAAAAGCCTTATAGGAGATTGATTATTTTCCACTCTGCAACACCGTTTCCACAGACGAAACATTTCTAGATTCTTGCTACTCTCTAGCTATTTTCATGGAAAAAGTTTAGACGAGATACATTCACCAGTTCCACCAATACAGACATTCACAAATAGGATCCGTCATGGTATGTACACGTACTTGAGTCATCCTCATTCACTTCGTGAATAGTCCATGTCCTGAAGGAATACGGTATATAGAAGAAGAAGAAGAAGAAGAAGGAGGAGGAGGAGGAGAATAACAATAATAATGTTGGCATCGAATAATGTTCCTCATTCTTGATTCAAAGTACCTTCTCCATAAAATCGTTGGGGGAGCTTCAGTTGTATTTTTATATTATTAAAAAAATATAATATCCCGAAATTATTATTTTATTTTATCTTGACTCTTAGAATAAATACATAATAAAATAGTCATTCTGAAAATTAGTGTCCTTGGAGCACCACATGTACTGTAGCAATAGCAGCAGCAGCAGCAGGTGTGTCTAGAGTCAAATAGCTTCACAAAGACCATTCATATTCACGCATTTTAAAAATTTTATTCACAGTTGTCCTTCTCCTAGATTGGTTGACATTCAACGCTAGAAAACCCAACCATCCTGGTATTTAACCCTTAGCTTGAGGTGAAGAAACGAATCTATGTCGTTTCGAAACGCAAGAGTGAATGCAAGAGACTAGCCCGAAATTTGAACTCGGCTCAATGATTACTTTTTCCATCCCAATATCTGCTATGCTACACATACATCCGACTTCTTTAGATTCGGTCTTTGGCGCCTTTGGTAATTGTTACATTTCGCTTTCATCACGACACTTTCCTTTAAAATATACACTTCCGTCAAAATTAAGGTTAGAGTAAAAAAAGAAAGGACATTTAAATGAGGCCCAGTAGATTGTTTTCCACGTTTATAGATTGATGACACTCGCAGAACAAGACAAGCGGGACAGAGAAGAGCAGAGAGTAACCTAACAAGTTTGTATGAATGGATGAAAGAACAGGGAGTAGGAATGATAGCAAAGGGTTAAATAATACTAAGAGCTACAAAGAAGAGGAAGTTGTAGAGTGCCATGATCCCTCATATCCTGAAGGTATACGACATATAAAAGAAGAAGAAAAAGAATGTTGGCATTGAGTAAGAGTTTGATTTGTTCGCTATCTTATTTAGCCCGACAGACCGCGCAGCATTGCCAAAATTTTGCAAAACAATTTTGACATGTTTGAATCACAGTACCTTCTCCATAAGTAGCAAAAAAATCGTCTTTTTCGTTTGATGACCTTTTTATGTAATTTAAAATAAAATATATAATATACATAAAGTATTTTTTTTATTTTCTTCCATCTTCAGGGTTATAAGCCAAACTGTGATAGGGAATCGATGGCAAGAGCGGATTTTGGTGAAACTGGAAGGTTATAGTCCTGAACCTGCAGATAGACTGCGAAGTTAGTCATCAACGCCATCATCATAAAGGAAGCTATCAGCAAAGAAGAAATTAACTTCTTGGATACGAGATAAAAATAAAAATTATATATCTTTAGCCCATGCTATCGATATAAATAAATATCAAACAATAAAAGAATATAAAAAAATACGCTTTGTCATACATCTTTCCCCTAATATATATATATATATATATATATATATATATATATATATATATATATATATATATATATATATATATATATATCATCTCATCGTAGTGTAATGGTTGAGCAAGCTGAGTAGTGAGTTCGATCCTCACTGGGTGCTCCATACTTCCGGCCTTGTGCCACATCTAAGCAGTGCTTAGAAAATCACTATATATATATATATATATATATATATATATATATATATATATATATATATATGTATGTATATCATTTACATACTTTTACACATAGGAAGTGGTTCAGTAAAGATTGCAACCGTTTTTTTTTTTGTTTTGTTTTTTTTTTGTTTTTGCACCTCTCGTTGGTAGAGACAACTTTAATCTGTAAATCTTTAAATGCAATGTCAATCGCTATCAACTTTCCTCCTGATTAATCTTTTCTCTTTCCGCTTATAAATAATGTTTTTGTTTTTAATTCTTCCACACCCTGCATTCCCTTGTGTCTTTGTGGCTTTACCGTTTTGCATAGAGCAATATAAATTTTTGAAAAAAAAAAATGTGTGTCGCAGAGGAAGGTAATGAAATCAAGATTGTGGGTAACTCCCTGGCAAGTTGAGGTCCACCTTAAACAAATTCACTCCCACGGCATTTTCTTCTACTCTGATTTTCTTTCAGCTCTAAGCAAATCTTGTATAAGCCAAATGTCGAAAGGGAATGGATGGCGGGAACAGATTTTGGTAAAACTGGAAGCTTATAGTCCTGAACCTGCAGATAGACTGCAAATTTAGTCATCAATTCCGTCATCATAAAGGAAGCTGTCGGCAAAGAAGAAATTGAATTCTTGGATATGAGATAAAGCCGACAACGATAAAAAAATTATATACCTTTAACCCATTGTCTCGACATGAATAAATATCATACAATAAAAGAATATAAAAATACGCTTTGTCTTACATCTCCCCCTAATATATATATATATATATATATATATATATATATATATATATATATATATATATATATATATATATATATGTGTGTGTGTGTGTGTGTGTGTGTGTGTATATATATATATCACTTATATACTCTTGCACATAGGAAGAGGTTCAGTAAAGATTTCAATCCAGTTCACTTCCCATAATTTAAACAAATGGCCAAACAATATTTTTTAATTAATAATCAATTATTGATTTTTGAAGAGATGTTTTTATTGAACCGTGCAAATGTCTGCCTTTCAATTTAACTCCTAATTAAACCTTTTAATGATATATTGAATTAAAATTAAATGAACCAGATTCAGATATTTTTCGAGCTAACGTAGCTTCTGTTTTGTGCAATAAAATAAATTTCCTGAAAACACTGTAGCACCAGCGGAACATGTCATGGTGTAAACTTTTAAAAACTGTCTTATGTATCTCCCATATATATGTATATGTACGTATGTCGTTTTGACGCGTTGGTTACAAATACAAACGTCTTTTTCAAAGCAAACTACATTTATACAAAGACTTACAATTTTTGTAGATTTTTAAACTATTTTTATACTTATAAAAAGCAATTTTTTAAACGTAACTTGAAGAAATATTATTGAACATTGTCAAACAGGTTTTTTTTTTCTTTTTCTTTTCTTAAGTTGCGCTCTTTTCTTAGTGTTGTATTATTATTATTATTATTAATTTATTTATTTACTTTGAGAAGTGAGTTGTTATTAACATGCAGACGAATATAAGTAACCACCAGAAAAAGAAAAATATTCTATTGACATTTCTACTTGCTTTTTCTTTCCTTTTATATGTGAGATTTTTTTAAAAGATAATTAACCTATTCATTAGAACACATATTATATGCCAGTTTGTAATAACTCCGTCGCTGTAATAATAATAATAATAATAATTATTAATTATTATTATTATTATTATTATTATTATTAATTATTATTATTATTATTAATATTATCATAGGAAATAGAGGAACACATTTTTGAAGTATGATATGCATAAAGACAGTTTGAACCGGAAGATTCCACTTAGAGAAAATAGGTATCAAACAAGGCAGTAGTCAAAGTCGTTAATATCCTCTCGAGAAGAGATGGTCGTCAATGCTTGCATAATTTGCGTCTTGGTTATTGGAGAGAAACGCGCGCCCTGGCAGCCATCTTGTGCGTTTTCTCTCTCATTTTTTGTTCCATCTGCGCAATCGTTCCAGCATTGTCTCTTCTGTACATAGAGCTTTCCCTCGCTCTCTCGAGACTTTTTTCTGTCCCCCCACCACATTGCCCCTCGTACCCAACCTTTTACTTCCAGTCTCTGTTGCCACCCACCTTTTGTTAATTTATTTTTCTATTTTACACCCAAACCATCTACACTTTTCCCCAATTTCTTTTTCAGTCTTTTTCTTTTCGATATATTTCCATCCATGTCCTCCTCTCTCTCTCTTTCTATCTCCCTTAGCGAAAAATGGGTCCACGCGTGGGGTTCGCCGGTTACAATTGCTGTGCAAAGTCAATTTGCTGAGCTTAAAGCCTTACCCTTGGGCTATCTCTCCCAGCAAATGGTTTTAGCGGGTCGAGAGACAATTTTTATTGTAGTGGAATTGTATGGCTGGGCCAGATACTACAGCCAACAATGGAAAGCGCTAACAGAGAACCCACGTCTCTACAAAACAGATGGAATAATTCAGAAAAAGAAAATTGTGTCTTCTTTTTAAAGCATCTGATAAAATGTGAATGATTGCGATGGAGCGAGAAGGAAATGAGAAGATGGTCGACAGAATTACGACTTGCCAACATCATGACACAGAATTATGAAAAAAAAAAAAGTATTCGCTGCTTGGAATTAGCTGTAAGAGTAGAAGCCTGGGGGCTGATTTTCACCAAGTTTGTCTCCTTTTTTTTATTATTTTTATTGAAAAGAATCACCAAGTTCCTCTGTCTTCTGCTTCGACCATTTTGTCTGTTCATCATGTTATTTCATCACTTTTTTTTCGTTTTCGTGCTGTCCGCCTCCTAAGTACCGTTCCTGCTTTTTAATGTAGTCTAAGAACATTGCCAGATCTGTTGATAATGTCTCGCAAACTGGGAATTACAACAGAGAGACGGATTGCGAATGGTTCAGGCTAACTCAATATATAATGAAAAAGGTGTTAAATATGAATTAATGATGAACGGAAAAATATAAGTGGATGTATGGTTGATGTAAAAAATACAGCTGTATGTATTTGTATTCAGTCAGCCACGTATACGCGTCGCTGTATAGAGAAATTCATGCAACTTTATTTGGGTAGGATACGCGGGTAATGTTGTGGTTGTCAGAGGAAAAAGTTGGCTTAGCGTGCCGAGTTCAAATTCCAGCTGGAACCGTTAACTTACCTTTCGCCGAGATACACATGGAAAGATATGAAATCGCCTCTTCTCACTCCAGCTATGATTTAATAGCAGAGCAGTCTGGGTTTGGGCTGGCAACCCGTCTACGTGAAGGGCAACTCTGAAATCAAAATTTGTTTAATGTGGAGAAAGCAAATACATTCCATTACAAACTACTTGATACAGAAAACAAAGGACTATCTTTATTGTACAGATGAGACCACTCATCTGTTAAAACAACAGACGTACGTATGTATGCGCTGCTATAAACGTTACAATTAGTGGTACACATGTTTGAGCTGCTACCCACGTTTTAATCAAACACGTACCTCCTGTGCCATCAGGGAAACCCACTCCTATAAGCGAAACGTGGTGTTGCTAATTTGGCTATGAGGGACATATTGTCAAAGCGATGTTGAAAATTCTATTTAAGGAACGCTTATCTATGGTTGGAACTTTTAGAAATTGAAATCACCTAGCTTTTTTCTCGTACCCGAAGCGTAAACAACAGTGACATTTTTAAATGGATTTTTTATTTCGACATTATTTATGGCTATAAACGTTATTTTTCGTGGGTACACGTGTTTGATTTAATATCTCTGTTTTGTTTATTTTTCTAAAATTAATAGCAATAGGCTTAGAATATCTACAAAACAGAAATTGTATCTCCGTACAGGAGGGACTTTAGTAGGACCTATCGATCTAGGCCGGTTGATATTAATTAATGTAAAATTGGGAAATAGAAATTCAAAATACGTGTACCAATGAAAAATGACGTTTATAGTAATCAATTTAAAACGTACCTCTGTGTGTAACTGGACATTGGGCATATTCATATATGTATACACATACCCATAAATATATGTATATAGATGAGTACATACTTAAACGTTCTTGGCACGAGAAATTTCCTAAAATATGAAAAAAACATATGATTTTATTGTTATTTTGTGGGGGTAGGGGTTATGGGCGTAACAGCTTCATTCGCTTCGAGGATTTTTACAATCACTTTGTAAGGACATGTCCCAGGTTTTTATCTCCTACGTGGTATATTCTTTCAGGACGTGGGCGATCGAGCTCTCCACAATTTCCTGTCTCTTGTGGCTCTTAGTAAAATTTGTCTTTTTGCTATCTCTTTTAATCTCTCTTCTGCCAAACTTCTACACAAGCTCGTGAGTAGGTTATTCACCACTTCTCTGTCTCTCTCTCTCTCTCTCTCTCTATCTATCTGTCTGTCTCTCTCTCTTGTCTTCAATATGTTCTGGGAGTGTCCAATTCTCCATTCTTCATTGTGTGTCATAAGTATAAGTATCCTTTTCATAGATACCGTCCCACATATATGTAGCAAATTCTAAATTAAATACATACACACACACACACACACATACACACACACACATTCATACATATATATATATATATATATATATATATATATATGAAGAAAAATATACTGAAAAAACAAACAAAAATCCTAATATGCGATTATGCGGTTTTAATGTTTAATGTCAACGTCGGACGTTTCGGTCTAACAGACCATCCTCAGAACATATTCATAAAAAATAATTAACATAGACCATATACAATTCAACATGAAAAAGACTGAAGATGGTCTATTATACCGAAACGTCTGACGTTGACATTAAACATTAAAACAGAATAATCGCATATTAGGATTTTTGTTTGTTTTTTCAGTATATTTTTCTTCATACTGTCGGATCTATATCCATATATTTGCTTACTTATATATATATATATGGGAGTCATAGATATCGGCTTAGACTGAGGAATCTGAGAGCCGAGTTCGAATTCCAGTTGAATCCATTACATTCACTTACTTGCGAAAGGTATGAATCCTCTTCTCCTCCCCCCAGCCTTGGATGGCTTCTGGTCTAGGAGAAGGACATCTCTGAATTCAAAACCTGCGGAGGGTCGTTTGGTCTTTGTATTCTTGGTCTTGATTTTTGTATTCGGCCCTTCAAAAATTGTAGATGGTTCTGCGCATATCTAATGTGCTAGTGTTGGGCTGTCGATTCCTAGGAACTGATCGGCTTGACCCACATACGTCGAATTCGACGGGAGAGTCGTATATATATATATATATATATATATATATATATATATATATAATTTCAGTGTGGTTAAACATCCGATTGCTTCAAGCCGGGATAGAAACTCTACCGATTTAACATCAGTCAGAGACACTACCCGTAAGCTATAGGCAGGTATAGGGAAACGCTAGACCAGCAGTCAGGGTGCTCAATTTTGATACAGGGAATATGTAAAAATGCATGACAATGTTGAAAAAGTTGACGCCTATCAATAAATCCACTAAGCAAGTGCTGTAACCCAACACCGTAGTTAGGAAACTTTCTCTGAAACTAGTTGGATTTGCCTCAAACAATGCCAGATTTTCCCATAAAGTGATCAGCCTGGTGCGCTTTTGATCAGGTGTCGGAAGACATGTCACCGACCGAGTAGAAACCTACGTCATGCCAAGTTCATTGTGCAGAATATTCTCAACTCGCTCACAAGATATATTAATAGCATTAGCTATTTGATTTATAGTTAGCCGCCTGTCATTTGTTGAACACGATTATTGTATTCCTCGGTGGTGGCAGCTGCTGCACGTCCAGGACTTGGGTCATCTTCAAAACACGATACACTTACTTCACCTCTTAAATTCAGCTGCCCACTTTTGCACTGATGATAAAACTGGAGCAACCATGTCAGTATTAATCTCTTTGGGGGCTATAATTTTTTTTTTCTTCTGTTACTTGATAATACTTTTGTCCATTTTCTGGAAAAGTCGCTACATGTTACATTTGAAGTCTTCTTTGAACAACCAAACATCAGTTTGGTAAATAAGCAAAGCAGTTATTACTAAGGAGAGTTATAATTAATTCCTGCAAGAGATGACAGCTCTAGCATCATTCCTTCATAGTCAACCTATGAACTTTGCAACCGTCCCTCGTGGTTTATGCTGACATTCGTAATATCAAAGCTTAAGGTCTCTTTTGTTTACTGACAACCATGTATTATATCTTCTTACAATTGATAGTTATTCCTTTTATATTCATTTACTACCATGTCTAACATTCCTTTCCATTATATTTCTGATTTAGCCATCAATGCAGTATCAACCGCGTATCTTATGGGGTTAAGATAATGGCCGTGAATAATAAATCTTATTAAATAGATCCGGTGAGAAGACGTACCGTCGTCTTTTTTTTTTTTTTTTAATCGAGTTCACTCCGAGCAACTAAGACACTAAAATACAAAGGTTACTGACAGTTGAAGAATTAGAAAAGAAACATTACTAAAGAGCGGGGGAAAAAAGTGTAGACATTAGATAGCGATTGATATTTTATTTAATTCTTTGAAAATTAAAGTTTACTGGAAAGCAAGGAACCGGTAGAGAGTTCCACAATTGAAAAATGCGAGAAAAGAAACTTTAGTTAGTATAGAACTTCCGGTTACATCTAGACGTTTCAACTGTAAATCGCTGAGACTTCGTCGATAGTCTAGTAATTAATTTCATAAAGTCTAGGTATCAATCTGAAGAGCGATATTTATTCTGTGCAATACAGAAATGTGGCACAAGGCGGTAAGGGGGAGGAAGGACGGTCTTCTTCTGCCTTAACTATAACATAGCTAGCTGCAAACACTGACCCAATCGTACGAACAATATTCCTTACGCCAAAACAACAAATTCATACGTACCTTTCTTACTACATCCACCATAATACATCAACGTCTCTATGAAAATACTAACTAGACTCCATATTTACAATTTATTGTCTTGTGTGGGGAGGAGAATAACTAATCCGAAGAGCTCATCCTAACAATTACCATGAAAATATTTATAAAAAAGGCACAGGGACGTAATTTTAAAGCGATGGAAAAGTGACTGAAGCCGAGACGTCAGATCAGCACCAATAATATTGCTGATTATTCTTTGAATTTTATGAAGGATCTCTAAATATATAGCAGGTGCACTGGACCATGTGTGGCAGCAATATTCCAAGCATGGAAGAATGGTAGACATACATATATGTAAGATTGATTCTGGAGAGAAAAGTTGCCTAGCACGACAAAGTGAACCAGCTTTCTTCGCCACTGATTTAGTATTAGATTCAATATAGTTTCTCTACTTCATGTCAGCCGAGAACATTAGCTCGAGAAAGACCAACGAGTTTTTTTTTTTTTTTTTTTTTTTCCTGGAGATTAGCTTCATCTATGCTAATGGAAGACAGTTTAGTTTTGGAAGCATTAAAATTAACAAGCCATTCTTTGCCCCAATTAACAACAGACTGAGAGTTGTTTTTGGCATCAGCCGCCAATATAACCTTATGATCAGATTTACTATCGAGACCGCAAAACTTCTTTCTTTTATTTTTGTATATACACTTAAGTAGTTCCGAAGGCTGATTGTTCTCAGGTGAGGTTGCAAATTGCTGGAGCATCTTGTCCACGTGAATATTTTTTCTGATATTTCAATGCTGCTTTTGTTTTGTAACTTATCAAATGCTTTTTATACCATTTATATTCACACTATTTACATTGTTCGGACTGTTGTCCCCGTCTTCGTTGCCATATTCACGACGTTTCCGCCGTCATACGCTCCAGCCTGCTTCAGATGATTGGTATTTCGAAGTGAACTCTTTATTTCGTCCACTGGGGTAGATTTTTCTAATTCTACATGCCATACCTCTTCTGGATGTGTAATTATCATTTATCATCCTTTTAACTCAAAGCTCCAAGTTTTTGTTCACCTCTGCTCTAGCCTGGTGTTGAACTCACATTTTTGCTCACCGGATTCAATCAACGCTTTTATCCACTGAGTCATGTGTCCTTGACGAAGGCCGCAACGTACAACGGCCGAAACGTCGTGAATATGGCAAATAAGATGAAGAAAACAGTCTGAACAATGTAAATCCCGTAAATAATTACTGTACCTCATCTCAGAAATATAGACAGATATAATTTATATATTTGTTATCTCTAACTGCACACAGGCTGTTTGGTCCCAATAATTATATTTAACGGCAGTTTATATGTTTATTGTGTATAAAATATAAAATGATATACGCATACCCAAATATACGTATTGTAATTGGATACCTCATTGCGTATCTTAAGGCTATTAATCATTTATTCAATATAAAACTGAAAGCAAATAAACTAACATCTAAAACCCACTCTCCTGCAAGCATCAGCCATACCAATTAAATAAACTGTTTCAAATTACTTACACAGATATTATTTTTTTTATTTAATTATTCCTTTTATTTTATCTATTTATTTAGTTATTTTTTTTATATTAGCCGAGATGAGGTAAAAAAAGACAGTATCTGATTTTGATGTCATATCAGTAGATGTTTTCTTCGATTGGGGATTGTTGCTTCCTTTCAAGAAGGTCGCCAAACACCGCTTTTATTAAATGATAAAATAGACATTTGATTTGATTTAGATCTCCAATAATTCAATATTTCCTGCCATCAGCGTGACGCACTGTTTTCGTGAAATTTAGTGGCATTTTCTAGGGTATCTTCGTAAAGAAAGTGACCAGCAAATTCAAGACAACAATAAAACTGTAAACATCATCCCGTGATAATATAATCGTCTTTAAATGGTGATTGCTAATTTAATATGATTTAGCTTCATATATATATATATATATATATATATATATATATATATATATATATATATATATATATATATATATATATATATATAAACCTATCAAAATAGGCCAAATTTAAATGATTTTAAACAATGATACGTATTGAATATTGTCGCTCTTGTTATCTAATTAGCACTTTTGGGGAAAACATTCTGCAAATGATATAGTTCGCCGGAGAGTACGTTATATTTATTAAGTTTTCGCGAGTTGTAATACACATGCGTATTTAAAAAGAAAAAAAGAAAATAAGAGGCTTCTATTTATACAGAGGTATTCACTGTAAATAACGTTTGAAGTATTAAAAACGTTGGATTAAAATAAGTCCACTAATATATATAAGTCCACTAATATATATATATATATATATATATATATATATTAGTGTGTGTTCATGTGTATGTATGTGTACCTGTGTGGCCTGAAAGTTGTGTTGAAGCATGACTCTCGCCGCTTGGAGTTGATCCCACTTTCATATTTACATTGTTTAATATCGAGCACTTTTACCCATAAATATAACTAAACTTAACACTATATTTCTATCACAATATACATGCATACATATATATATATATATATATATATATATATATATATATATATGTGTGTGTGTGTGTGTGTGTGTGTGTGTATCAAATATGCGGTGCAGTTTAATTTATATTACAACGAATCCTTCATACAAAAAGTAAATTAGTAAACTTAATGATATAAAATGGTGAAATCACTTCGCTAACAAAATTTTAAAGATGCATTAACCCACTAATCACTCGATGAATGTTATGATCCTTGGTTTTTAAAATTATAAACTCTATTAGGTCTTACTTAAATATGCAAGCACTTTCGACAGGTTCTCCGGTCATCATCAGGCACGGAAACGATTTTCCATTTAACATTTATTTAAAATTTAGCCATCAAAGTGAATTCGCCATTTTATATCATTAACGTTAATAATTTACTTTTTGTATCAAGAATTCATTGTAATATATATATATATATATATATATATATGTGTGTGTGTGTGTGTGTGTGTGCGTGCGTTTGTGTCTGTGTCTGTGAGCGTGCGTGTGGATGTGTTCTGTGTAGAGTTATTACTTGTGAAGTGCCGTATATCAGAAGTGTGGTAGACGAAAAAAAAACTCTGCATAATTCCCTTTACCCGAGTTTTCAGCATTTCTTTCGAATGGAGTCGATTTTACTCCACAACGGTTAACTGCCTTCAGAATATTCTGCTCGTGAATACAGCT
This sequence comes from Acanthosepion pharaonis, assembly GCA_903632075.3. NCBI lineage: Eukaryota > Metazoa > Mollusca > Cephalopoda > Sepiida > Sepiidae > Acanthosepion > Acanthosepion pharaonis. The sequence goes on along the minus strand of CAHIKZ030000746.1, from coordinate 285,227 downwards.
TTAAAAACCAATATTACATGTTGTTCCTGCTGCTCAAATTCTTTGAATTGTTGGCTAGTACAAATATCTGCTTCTTAGACTCTATCATGTTTCTAACACTAATTGGGTGTCAGATTGCTACTGACAAATTGATAGTCCAAATAAACATTTTCATTGGGCATTTTGTTTTTTTTGTTTTTTGTTTTTTTTTTTCGTTTTTGTTTTTGTTTTTTTTTGTTTTGTTTTTGTTAAATAAAAAGCAACAAAAATTAAATTTAATATTTTCAAATAGATGAAAAAATGAAATAACCTTTTTACTGAATTCTCTTTACTAAAAATCTATATTATATATTGTTTCACCGTCACGAATTAGAATTTTGCAATTTGATGTTAATGCTTCTGCGTTACAGCACCTTCGTTTTTTTTTGTTTTTTTTTTGTTTTCTTTTTTTAGCTGTTTTTCTTACGTTTTGTATAATCGTGTTCTTTTTTTGGTGTTTTTATTACTTGTTTTTTTAATGAATGTTTGTCCATTAGAAGCCCTTATATCCAAGCTTACGGACACAGGTTGAAACACCGATCACCGAAATTAAGCAACACCAAGTCTGGTCATTACTTAGAGAGGTGACCGCTCGGAATCACCAGATACAGTAAGCTTAGATGGGCCGGGTGGCGGAATTAATTCATAATGGCTCCGAATTACTAATCGAAGAGCCAAGTTTTATTTCCCGTTGTATTCGTTATATTCACTTACACACAAATACCCTCGGGAAAGGTATGAATCCCCCTCTTCTCCAACATTTATTGGTTAATTAGTAAGACTTGTATCCCTAAACCATTATTATCTCCTAAAATATTTTTTTTTACAATTCAAAAAGGTTTATTTGCAGTTTAGCACCCGCTCTCAGTTCGCGTTAAATATTTCCAGAATACTTACATTTATGTGTAATTATACATACTTCATTCGAATGTAGCTTGATAAATTTGATAAAGTCTACCGTTGGGACTTATTAACAGTAAAAATTCGGATTCATTCGCGTCGTTGGCGGCAGCCATTATTGCTTTTGTTTGCATACATTCGCTGCGGAAAGCTAAGCGCGGAAGAGAACGTAGTTTACTGATCTAACATGACTCAAATACTGCGCAAGAGAACTATATTGCATGCGCAATAATCAAGACAAGTGAGTAATCTACTCATACCTATTCGGCAGCAAATGTATGCAAACAACACCAGTATTGGCTGCTGCGACGCGAATGAATCCAAACCTTTACTATCGTTTACTCCAAAACTGTAGATTTGGTCAAATATATCAAGCCATATTCGAATGAATCATGTACAATTACACATAAATGTAAGTATTTTCAAAACTTTTAATGTGAACTGAGCGCGCGGGTTAAACTGAAAATTAACCTCCAAAAATATGTTCTGGCTTTAAACCTGCAAAGGTTTAAAAACCGTGAAAAGCAATTCAACTACAAACTTTATAGCCACCCAAGGTAGAGAGTTGTCAAATATGATTGTTGTATGGATTTAGAAGGCGGAGTTTTATTTGCAAATTATGAGATGGAGGATATGTTGACCCTAGACTTGAAGACTTTAATTTTGTTGTGTTTAGTCTGTCTATTACGTAACAGTTCCTACTTTCCTTCTAAATTTTTGCCACTTGAATTTGCTGATGTCTTCTTCGTTAGGAATCCAGGAACTACTCCTTAAAATACGAATTGCGAAACGTCAAGAAAACTATATTATATTACAAAGACTGTCGTTTTTGCGTGCTTTTTAATAAATGTTTGCCCATTAAAAGCTCTTAAAAACAAGCTTACGGAAACACTTTGAAACACTGATCACCGAAGTTAAGCAATATCAAATCTGGTCAGTACCTAGAAAGGTGACCGCTCGGAAATAGCAGGTACAAAAAGCTTAGATGGGGGATAGGTTAACCCTAGACTTGAAGGCGTTAATTTTGTGCTTAGTCTGTCTATTACCAAATGGTTCCTGCTTTCCTTCTAAATTATTGTCCCTTGAAATTGTTGATGGTCTTGTGGTTAGGAGTACAGGGGAAAGATCAGCTACTTCTTAAAATATGACTTAACGAAACATCAAGAAATCTATATTATGTTACAAAGCCTAAAACTCAGATATTATTGACCTCTTGTGTGCAGAGAGAGGAGATACACAAACCGTTTATAGAATGAAGTCAGAATTATAAACAAAGGAAAGACTTGAACAATAAAGCGGTTAAAGGAGTCAGCATACATGCTATGATCTGATTATTTTATCAGAAAGCCGATCATAAACACAATTATCCTATGGGGGTTATTAATTAAAAGCAACATGTGACGATTTCGAACATTTAAAACAAGACCCCTAAAATGCGTATCCTTGTAAAATTCAACTAAGTAAATGAAATATCACGAGTTAACGCATAGGTCAGACGAGAATAGTTTGAAAGGCTTACTGATAGAGACAAGGAATACAAAAGAGATAAAATTCTAAGCAGATGTCAGAGGAAAGTCAAAATTAACTTTGATTGGAACGTTGTGATAAGAAAAAAAACAAATATAATGAAATACTCCTCATGGAACAAAATAACATTTTGATTATTTTTAACAGTTTGGGTGTTTAATTTAACGATATATCAACGCTTCCTGGGTTATCTAATGTTGAATATAAGTAATATAACCCCAAAATAAAATAATGAATTTATATATATATATATATATATATATATATATATATATATATATATATATATATATATATATGCACAAAGTCCAATTTACACTATAATAAAAATTTAGCAATGGATCCGATTTATACCAGAGTCAAGTAAGTAGACTAACTCCAGTTTACACTTGAGTTAAAACGGGAACAGAGTTACGGTTTACAAAGATAGATATACAAGATACGGTTGACACATGAGTTAAAATGTCGACATTAGTCGAATTTATATTTGAGTCAAAAGACAGACATTGGTCGAGTTTTTGCTTGTGTTTGCAAGTATTCACAAGGAAGGTTGTCTCTTCTGCAAGGGTTTGCAATCGATATATTCTAACACACGCCGATGTGACAAATGTGTTTTTATTAGTTGCGTATATTAAATAGGAGTAATATTATGATCCATCCTTCCTGTTACTCTCAAATGATCTTATGAATTTTACAAAGTGGTTGTTATGAATAATCAAGATTGTTCTCCCTTTGCTTCGCTACTCTCCTCTTTGAGAGAGCTTTTTCTGTTTACTGGGACTAAAAAAAGAGCACTATACTCAAATCTTGTATTCTCAGTTGAATAAAGCTTTCTTAAAGCCTACAACTGCGTACTTATGTCATTACAGTGGTATTAATTATCTCGTCTGTAATTTTTTTCGTCATATTTTTGTTTCTTTTTCTCGTAATACACAGCATATTGTTTGTTTGTTTGTTTTTTGTTTTTTGTTTTTTTTCATTCGACAAACATTTATACGGTTGGAAGGAAAGAAGCAACTGCCAACGAAATTTGAACCCGTTTTTCCTATTCTTTGGAATTTGTCTGAGCCGTATAATTACTTCTCAGCCTCAAAATTCTTGAAGTAATTCAGATTGAGTCATGTTGCTGCATTCTTCGTTATCCAGCTGTCAATATCGTAAAAACAATTTCTAATAAAAATAATAAACAGGAAAGGCTAAGGCATATTCCTTCTCATATCGCTGCCATTGACTTTGACACTATTCTAACGCAATCTCGCTTAGATTAACTAACTTTGCACTAGCGAATTCTTTTCGTTCTTTCTAGATATATATTTTTAAGGCAATTCACCCCAAGCAATGCGGGAGTGACACTAACACACAGGGGAGTTACAGAGGATTGAGAGCAAGAGTAAAGAGGCGTGTTTGAGTAAAGGATACAGAGAAGGACGAGGAACACGCTCAGGGTGTCAGATGTCGATAGATATTACATTTGAATATTTGAAAATTATAGTCATCGGGGAAGAAAGTAAGGGGAAGGGTGTTCCACAGATGGGAAGTGCGGGAGAAGAAGCTGTTTGAGAAGAAGAGACGGTTAAATTTAACCGTTTTGACAGTGAAAGGGTGGGACCAAGACACCAGCCTGGTAGCTCGTTTAAATTCCTGTAGTCCGGGAACCAGCGAAACTAGCTCGTCGGAACAGTTGCCCTGAAAATATTGGTAGAAGAGACAGACAGCACGTCTGTAGGATAGCGATTGTGGACTAGATGTCAGATGAGGACCCATCATCTTGTATATAAGTCTTGGGATTTTGTCAAGGACCTCGAGACGTACAGCGGGAGCACCAAATAATATATGACAGCAATATTCCATACAAGGACGGATGATTGATTTACAAATTTGAAGGATGGACTCAGACGTGAAAACCTTTCTGGCACGACACAGCGAACGAACTTTCCTTGCGGTAGATGAAGCTATTGATTCAATGTATTTATTCCACCTTATGTCAGTTGACAGCGTGAGACCAAGCAGACGTAACGAGACGCTCTCAAGGAGTTGGTAATCAGTCATTTTGATGGAAGGCAGGAAGGGTTCTCTGTGGTGGGTTAAAGAGAGCAGATTCGTTTTTGGAGGCATTAAAGATTGCAAGCCATTTTCTGTCCAAGTCAACAACAGATTTCGAGATCATCCGCCAAGGTAGATTTCATCATTAATCTCCAGAGATTGCAACAGGCGTCTTGAAATATACTTTAGCAAACTTGAGCATGTTGTGGTTTGAAAATCAAGAAGAACGTGACTAAAGAATAATGCAAGCGTTAATAACAACATCGGGTTTTATTTCATTGCCTGCATGTTCAAAGGAAAAAAAATACATGCCTGATGATGGATGGAAGACTGTCCGTAAGTACTAGCATTTTAACATCAAATAAACTGAAAAACTACAGACAACAAGTTTTTCTTCAAGGATCAAAACTCGCACTATGGATGAACAGGATTTTAATGCATATATTATGTTTTCTAGCGATGGATGTCGCCAATAATCGCATTAATACTTCTGATTAATTCTATGTGTGTTTATTCTTTGTATGTAAATCATATGCTGCCTAATGTTTTATATATATATATATATATATATATATATATATATATATTAAGAAATATAGTTTTAAGGTGTGCTATATTCATGGGATAAAGTCATTAATATCAGAGATAGAGCGTATGTAAATATAAATATAAAAGTGAACATTGAAGTCAACACTTAGAGGCAACAGGCTGTTTCATGCTGGACGCAACCGCCAGGCGGCCTGATGATTGCGTCCATCTTGAAACAGCCTGTCGCCTCTGAGTGTTGACTTCAATGATCCCTTTATATATATATATATATATATATATATATATATATATATATATATATATATATATATACAGGGTGTAATAGAAATATCGTCCAAATCGTGTAACAGCAGAACTATCCATCACACAAAATGTTTAATATCTAAAAAAAACAACTAACTGAGTTTCTTTTCTCCAGGTATTCAGATACAACGTTTAGCCATCTTCACACCATTTGTCGTAAGAATCACTGTAAAATCCTTTGAGTTATTCAGCTAGAAAATGAACAGGTTAAATTTTTTTTGTGTCAGCCACTCTATGACTTACCACCTGAGCAATGGTCGGAGAAAAATGATCTTACAAGCCTTCAGTAATGTTACCACTATTCATACTCGGAGTTTTAAAAAGAGGAAACAGTAGAGAGGAAAAGTGGATCAGGAGGTCCCAACATTAAGAGGGGTTATTATTTCAACTTAGAGATAAAGAGATCAATTAGAAAAGATCCAACTTAGTTCATATGACGTTTGGCACGTGAGATAAGATTTCAGCTATGACAGTCCAAAGAGCACCATGACACAATTCACTCCTCCAGAAATTTGGAAACGACATGCTGTACTGCTTGACATTTCATAGTGTCTGAGTGTGAATCTGAGGACAGTGCAGAGTATTCCGAAAGAGTTGCATAAGTCTAATCGTGATTACGACGATACGGCTGCTCGGAAAACCCATATTGATCCTTCTAATAGGAAAAGAAATCCTGAATTTGTTGGGGAGGGTGTCAGGCTCAACACGGAGGCCTACATCAAGTACTTTGAGGAGGTAGTGCTGCCCTATGTCAAGAGAGTTGCTGCTAGAAGACCCTATGTCTGGCAACAGGACTGGGTACCATGCCACACAAGCAGGAGAATCTAGTCATCCACTTACATCTGGCCACCTAACTTCCCACAACTGCAACCCAACTTATTGTTACGCCAAAGATTACCTAAAGGCAAGGATTACGGCAGTATTTACCAACTTAAACAAGGAGACCGCCAGGAATAGTGGCAGGAGATTCTGAATTCGTCTAGTGGCCCATGTTGAAGCCAATGGGGATTTCATTGAGGAAATTTACTCTTTACAATTGCCAGATATTTTTATGTAATTTTGGTAGATATGTCAGCTAGATTTTTTTTATTACACAATCGGTATATAGCACAAAAGTGTCCTTCAAGAATGTCGTTATTTCACAGACATCAACAACAACCACAACCGCGATATGCTTTTTAAATGTAAGTTGAAACATGAGCTTAGGAATAATTTCTATTCGCAAATAAGCTCAATTTAAATGATATTTTACGTTTAAATGACCGAATGACTCGAGCCAATATCTTTATATTTAATAAACCCGCAGATGGCGAATGCAATGATGCACATGGCGACATTTGAAACGAATTATTTTTTGCAATGTAAAAGAATTAATATATTTGCAATGTATACGCACCACGAAGATCGTGTTCAAAGATTAAGATAAATTAATGTGTTAAATTAGGTACCTCCACGAGATCGCTAAAAAAAAGAGCATAGCATGATGAAAAAGACGCCAAACTTGACGAAAACAAAATTTTATCGTCTAAATGTTTGTTATTATTAAGAGGAATGGTCAAAGTATTTTGGGGGTATTTTTTTCCATTTTTTAATCGTTCCTAGCACGTCCGAAATTTTCGTTAAAAATCTATTTTTTTTTTGAGTCAGCAAAATTGACCATTTTTTTCCATTTAAAAAAAAAATGAAATCTGACTTTGAAATTTTTTTAAATATCAATTATCATTTTTTCAAAACTTATTTTAAGAAAATCAGAAATTATAATGTTTATTTAAAATATTTTGAACCAAACTTAACTTAGCTTTTGTGCCAAAAAGATGTAATTTGAAAATAAAAACAAAGCAGGTCATAAACTTTCGCGTCTCTTGACATGTGATGAATGATATATTTACGAATTCCATGAGGCTAATTTGTTCTACGGAAGGAGAAAAGTGAAATAATTTACATTTACATTTGCATTCATCAAAGCTCTGTGCTTTTAATTATTGTAATCACTAAAACCGATGCGATCGAATTTCTAGCGTTTTCATAAAATTAGTTATGGGGGTAATAAATATTTTTAAAAAATATTTCTACCATGACTTTCATAAAAAAAATATTTATAATAATTTCGATCATCTGTGAATAGTTCCTGAAAGTTTCATTAACATCCGATAATTATTTCTATTTTTGCACGATTTTTCAAATTAATGTGTGTCATACCAAAAAAACGTGCTAAAAATTGTCTATGTTATTTACTAGTTCCGCTGATACAAATAGAAAAAGGTTTTTTAATCAAAATTTAGAATGTTCTAAAAAAAGAAGGAAAGTTTTTTAAAATAATTAAAAAAAAAACTTTGGTCTTTCCTCTTAATAATAACATAAGCATTTAGACAATAAAATTTTGTTTTCGGCAAGGTTGGCGTCTTTTTCATCAAGCTATGCTCTTTTTTTAGCGATTTCGTGGAGGTACTTATCTTAAATGAATTTTCTATTTGGAAAAAAAAACACCTGTGATTCGTTTAGATGTTGTCCTCTGAATTTTAAAAATCGAACAAAGATTCATATCTGTCTTGAATTTTAAGCTTTATAAAAGTTATAAAAGTTTATAAAATTTCGTAACACGAATATTTTATTTCTAAAGTGCAAGACCAATTATCTCCCTTGCTTCAATATGTAAGCAGCGTTTCGCATAGGCCCGGTGTTGAGTTGCGCTTTAGAAGCCCTGGGTTTATATATATATATATATATATATATATATATATATATATATATATATATATATATATATATATATATATATATATATATAAATATAAAAAAAAAACAATTAACCGAGTAACAAACTGGATTGTTAGTTTAACAAGTATGAAAATTTTCATCAATATTGGTTCACGGTTTTAAGTGCCAACTAGACATCCATATATATATATATATATATATATATATATATATATATATATATATATATATAGATAGATAGATAGATAGATAGATACACACACAGACACACACGCACACCGTTAGCTTTAAGAGTATTTTAGAGTTTTCTTCCATCTGACAATTTTGAAAAAATTAACGCTATTTTTACTTCTGCTTATAAATAGATGTTGCAAAATAAAATCTCTACATTTAACTTTAGAACGTCCCTCAGGGATGAAACGCGTTGGTAAAGAAATGTTTTTTTTTTTTTTGTTGATTTTAATCATACTGTCTTTTTTACAGATATACTTTATTTATAGCTGAATTTATATATATATATATATATATATATATATATATATATATATATATATATATTTGGTTGGATAGATGTGAGTTTGTGAGTTTAGCGATGTGAGTTTGTGAGTTTGTGACGATCGCTAAAGCGTGAAACCCAGGGTCACAAACTCACATCTATCCAACCAAATATGTTAGCTCTATCTCTGATATTGAGCGCTTTCTAACAAGTACCGCGCATATAATATATAAATAATTATACATATATATATTTATATATATTTATATACACTTTTCACACACACACACACACATATATATATATATATATATATATATATATATATATATATATATATATATATATATATATATATATGCACGTATCCTCTTGTGTGTGCATTTGCGAATAGATACATCAATAATAGTGTAATGATTAAAAATCGTTTTTATAAAGCAGATATTTATTTTTCAGCTTAATCTCTTCCTCTTCACGGTGTTATTAATCCTCTTCTAACCATTTTTTTTTCTTTTCATTCCTGTTCGAAGTATAATGAGTCCGCTGACGACTTCAAGCATTGCACCTCTTGTCATGAAGACGCCAACCATTAACCTTGGTGTTATATTCATCACATATATCTCTTTATGGCAGAGATTCAGATCTTGGACAGACCAATTAAATATCTAAAAATGCTTTCGGGGAGGTCTTATAATTATAGAGTATTCGCCCAAGAAAGAAAGTATTATATGATCTATAGTTCCACAGAAGAATTGCGCTTACCTTTCTGAAAATAAAGCATAATATCTGGAGAATTCTGTTTCATTTCGATGCAGCTGTTTTATCCGACAGCTTTTCTTTACCCAATGAATTAATAACCAACAAATCACGAACTCTGCTGCTTTCTTATAATTGAGAATTATACATTACTTTAACCACGGGCCAGTCACGAAAAACCTTTTTTTAAAAGATCTCTGAGAAAAAATATGATTCTTTTTTTCATATCTAGAATGACTTGTGTATTAACAAAATTAATTTAGTAAAAGAAAACAAATGTTCTATTTGCTTGCTAACTCGATTATTTTTAGATTTTCTTTCTTTACTTTGTATTCCTACCTGCCATCTTTCTTTTGTTCCAGTCCTAAATATGGTTGACGTTATTTTCTTTTTGTGCTTGGATTCTTCGAAGAAATCATTTTTCAGTTGACAAAATGAAACACACCAGAATTCAAAGACTTTATTCTTCATAATAATGCTGTAAGCGACATTGTTAAGAATTACGATCATACAATAATGAATTTCAGAAATATCTGTAACACGTTGATTTATCCGCTTTTCTTATTAGTCGGCTTACATTTAAAAGTTCTGTAGATTCAAACGTAGCAGAATAAATATCGGTGGAGATTTTTTACAGTGATCTTCACCCTGTACAAGGCCCAAGAGCCACTCGAAGTAGAGTGTTTCAGAGTTAGAGGCAGAACTGGGGAAACTAAGGAATGTAATACGTCTGACCACTTTTCGTGAAAATAGCGATAGAACAGCGAGAGGTATGTGACGTTTCGTATGTGAGAGAGGCGTTGTAGGGGGGAAATAATTCATCACCCACAAGGATGCGGAGAGGCTTTTGGACTCTATCAAGACTAGAAAGTGAAGACCGGCCAGCTCCCGACTTTATATGTTCACAGTACTCCATTTTCGGCCTGATTTGCCTCTTGTAAAGGTAGATTATATTAGAAAGCGTCATGAACTTACTAGAGCAGTACAAGGATCCCACTTTTTTCCAGCATCTTTAGCGATGGATCGTGTGTACGAGTTCAACTTCCGTTCTAGATTGAGTTTAAGTCCCAATAAATGCTCAAAACACGAGGTCTCCATGAGGAGAGACCTGTACATCGGAGTCCGTGAAAGTTCTGGGTCTGCTAGGTGATGATGGAACAACACTAGTTTGGTTTTGGATGCACTGACTCGGAACAGCCAGATTTTCACCCACTGAACTGTTAGAGCCAGGTCGGAGGAGAAACCATCATCCAATCTCTGGTCATCTAGAGTTTTGGAGGTACATTCATATACAGTTGTATCATTAACAAATGATTGGTGTATACTCTTAGGCAGATCATTTATGTAAAGCATAAAGAGGGTTAAAATTTGGAGGACGCCTGCGTTAATCCCTTGGGCTTCGAAGGACTGGCCGTTAACAACTACCTTCAGGAAGCTGGGAAGAACTTTATAACTCTCATACTTGAGATGTAGATGTTGTCTAGTGACTCACTGTAAGTAATGCCTATTAGCATATCAGCAGTGGACCGAGCTGATCGAAACACGTACTGTTTGTCGCTCAAGAGGTTGTCCTATTGAGGTCATCAACAACCTTCTTGTTGATTATACCTTTAATATGAGATGAAATAGAAAAGCGTGTTTCGCCTCGTTAAGTGTCTTCATGTGGAATGAGAAACGAACTCTGTTTGAGGAAAATATGTTCGAAGTTTTGAGGAAGGGATAATGAATACCCTTATTAGATGCCATGGAAAGAAAGTTTTCTAAACTTTTTCTATATTAAATCCGTTCACTTCTAGGTACATGTTTCTTTCATTCTTATTTCCTATATCGGATTTTGCTTTTATGATGAACGGGGAAATTGTATCTAAGGTTGACTAGAGACATGTGAGATCAGTGAATTTTCAGTGCATTTCTCAGTGAATTATTTTCTCTTCTAATCAGACTATTTTAAATTAGAAAATGGACTAAATGTGCATCGATCATTGCAAAGGCAATAATAGTAAGATTTCGACCGGCGACGGCTGCCATAGCAAAAACATTTACTGATAACTCCTGACGATTGGACCTAACAAAGTTTTTTCTAGGAAATTCTGGAGTAGAGTTGCTGAATGTAATATCAATCAGCTAAGTGACAAATTTAGTATTTGCATTAATCCACTCTCTCTCCACACACACATATATATATATATATATATATATATATATATATATATATATATATATATTATGAAAAGATTACTTAACTTTTAAATATAAATTTTATCCCGTCGTCGATGTTTCTTGGTAAAATTTCCAATCATCTGGGGTTGTGGTTTTGAACGGTATTTCCAATTTTCTTCAATTTTTTCACGTTGTTTCGCTTCTTTTTCAATCGTCTTTTTTACTCCGTTTTGTACATGTTCGTATTCATGAATTTAACGTTCTCTTACACGCATACGTTCATGAAATTTTGCTTTTGCTTTACGTCTCTCATTTTTTCAGTTGCAGATTTTTCTTACAGTTGTCAATTTTTTCAGTTGTATGTTATATTATTAAATTGTAATGTTTATTAATTTTTATTATTAATTAAATTATATTTTAGATAATATTTTTAATTAATATTTTAATTGATTTATTATGTTATATTATTATTAAAGTAACAAAGTAAATATTCTTTATTATGCCGGCAACATTTCATTCTTTTTATTTAATCATCATGTTTATTAAATGTTAATATTTCTATATGTTCTTCTAAACACAGTATACAGTTCCTACTGGTAATATTATATGGGATACTTTTTTATAATTTCCAATTTAACTATAATAGGTATATTATTTTTTTTTGACTCCATATATATTTTGACAATGTTGTGATATTTGCGTAAATATCTATTTTAAAAGACATTCTATGATTATTAAATCGTTCTTTAAAATTCTTGTAGTTTATGCTTAGTCCTTTCTTCTCGCTCTCCTTCGTTAGCTTCTGTAGGAGTTTTTGGAGTTTCCTTTCCGTGTCTGCTGTGTCATCTGAATACCTTTTATTACGGCCGCCAATGATGAATCCTGGTAGGATTTCTCCCAGATTTCTCTCAGTATTGCCTCGCTGTATACGCCCAGTCAGAAGACGCATACTTGCTTACGCCCCTTTCTATTTTTGTATATCTGCAGAACTCATTTTCTATCTTTATGCAGGGGTTTTGCTGCCAGTAGATGTTTTGGATTATTCTAATGTCTTTCCCAAATATCTCAAGGTTGCTGAGCAGCTCTAACAGATCGTTGCGGCGTACTTCATCCAACGCTTTTGCGTAGTCTATAAAACACAAGTGCACGTTCTTCTGCATTTGCATTGCTCTTTGGGATGAAACTCTGATCGTGAGTATCTCGGTGCTTGTTACCCGTATATATATATATATATATATATATATATATATATATATATATATATATATGGTAAGTATTCCACTGTCGGAATGTCGGTGACTAAAACGGCTACCCCACTCCATGTTCTTGCGAGTGAGGCGGCTTGTTAGCGAGCCAGTAGGACAAAAAATAAGACCTAACAAAAGGCAGAAGAACTCTCGATGAGTCAACGGCCAGCTAAATAAATACGGTGTCTCCATAAACGACCGTGGAGAAGGCAACTGGAAACTACTCCATTATGAATCCCAAGACACGCCATAGTAATTATAGCCGTTATTAGAAGATATTAAAACGAGAAATACCCGTGAGAATTGTACGGTTTTCTAATGAATCTCAATTCTTAACTTAATGATTGTATAAGGTCCTTGCGAATTCTGCGACTAGAAAATATCAGTGAAAATTCACCTATTGCATCGTTAAATATTTGAGCTTAAAAACTTTAACAAAATATTAAATAATAATCATAAATATTAATGCAGGTTATTATTTAAAGAAGTAAAATAAGAACGATTGGCAAATTGACGCCATTTTATATTTTAATTTCGCGCATGCGCGTTGCTTGTTCTTCGTTTTGTCGACTCCACAGTATAGTTGGGTCAGTTGTGCACTGTCTGTGAGAAAAAGAGCACCATGAAACAGTTCACTCCGACAGAAATTTAGAAACGACATGCTGTACTGCTTGGGATTCGTGCCGGAAGCTCCAATACGAATATTTCAGTGTGTTTGGTTGTCAATCTGAGGACAGTGCAGAGGATTCGGAAAGAGTTGGCTGAGTTTAATGGTGATTACGAAGCTACAGCAGCTCGAAAAACTCACTTTAATCATTCTGATCAAAAAAGAACTCCTGTGTTTGTTGGTGAATGCCTCAGAAACAACACTGAGGCCTACATCATGTGGCTTGAGGAGGTAGTGTTGCCCTAGTTTAAGAGGGTGACTGCTGGAAGACCCCATGTCTAGCAACAGGACTCTGCACCATGCCACACAAACAGAAGATCCCAGACTGAAACGCAAAGACACAGTATATTTTAGCAAAACGAATCTGTATTACAGTTCCTGATTTCAAGTGTATTTTTATCGGATTCAAATCCTATGTACTCGATGGCAATTCCGATGAAATAAAAACACGCGTTGCGTTTAGTCATTTAACAAAATTACTTTACATAAGGTTAGCTAATTCGAACAAATTTACTTTTACTAACAGCATCCGTGAAAATTAAAATGTTTTCCTATTTTAATTATTTGATGAAACACAATTCTTAATTTAATGATTGTACAAGCTCCTTGCGAATTCAACGACTATAAAATACCCGTGGAAATTCACTTATTGCATCGTTAAATATTAACGTCTTCAACAAAAATGTAATCATAAGTATAAAGGCCGGTCATTATTTGAAGACGTCACCTGGTACAAATGAAAATATTTGAAACTGACACTTTATCCCTTTCTCTGAAGCAGACGTTAAACACATGAGAGCGTTATCGCCTCCTCTATCTTCTATCCCTATTTCTTTCTTTCTTTCTTTCTCTTTCCTTCTCTAAAATTGTGTCTCAGTTATATCTTTTCTGTCTCCTTGTTATCAAATAGGATTAGTCCATTATTTATGAGATACTGGTTGGGCGTAATTTACACGTTAATTATCTGACTATCAAACTAACTAACTTAGGTATAAGTAAAACTATAATATGATATTTTAGAATAGTACCAAGACAGATACTAATTTATGTAGAAGGTGATGAAGGCTTTGGAGATTTGAGATAAAAGGTTAAAATTAGATTATTGAAAAGATTTTGTCTAAAAATTATTCTTGATTCCAATGATAAAGATTTCGTGCCAAAAATCTAGTACTGGTATTGGTCATTATTTGTTAATGTTGTAGTGTTTTTTTTTTCTTTTTTTGTTTTTTTATCTTTCTTTTAGTGCAAGCCACTGTTTCTCCTTCTTCATTGTTATTAAGATTTATATTCAGCATCCTTCGTGACTCTCCACCTCCTCTTCCGCCACTTCCTTCCCCATCTTTCCGTCTATTTTTCCTGTTCAACTCACAACGCTTTGTTTTCATTCCCGTTTGTTCTCCGGCTTCAGTTTTGTTGCATTACTGGTATTCCATATTTTTTTTCACTCATTTTATTTCTAATATTCTCGTTTTTATTTTTTTTTATTAGCTTTATTTATTAACTTTTTCTGTCTTATTTTTTTGTGTTGTTTCTCTCGTGTTTGTTTCTTTTCACATTCCATATTATTTTCATGTCTTCATTTCTTAACAATCCTTATTCATTTTTTTTCTGGCATCTTTTAATTTTTTTTTACTCTTTTCTGCCTTTTACTCTTGTTGTTTTTTCGTGGTACATTTGTGGCATCTTTTCATCATTCGTCTCAGTTTGCCATCAGGTAATGTCTTAGACAAACATAATAATGTGGCAACGATCCATTTAGGATATGCATTAGTTTCGTGGGTACTTGTTCATTTATTTTTATATCCAACTAAGTTTTGTCTTTCTTTTCTTCCCTTTTCTTCTTTTAATAAGAATAATAACCTTCCCCACCTTGCCAATCACTCCACCCAGTCGTTTATATGAATATATATAAATATAGAAATATGAGACTTCGAAACACGCGCTGAGATAGAAGAAAATAAGCCTATTTAAATATCTAGCCTTAGATGATAGTTGAACTTTTCTAAATGAACTCTGAAATACCTGAACAAAAAATTGAAATCATAATTACTCATACCAAGATTTTACTTATGGAACTAATACAATTACAGTATCACGAGATTATTCGAGAAAACACGATATCAACAATGATCATCATATATCATGGCAGTTTCCATTATGGCGACTATGGTTTGTTTTTGCATTAATTACAGATATTGGTACAGTAACTACATAACTAAAACCGTTATGACTTTATTTTATAACAAACAACGTTACCACTTAATAATATTTATCTGGTCAAGTTAGCTCGGACATTTAAGAGTCTATTATGCCAACCACCACAGTCCTGCATCAAGATCGGAAGTCATTAACGTACTAGTAACATAACGGTAATTATAATGGTTAGATTAGCTATTCCCTTAGAAGAAAATAAATTAATACGCGTTAACTGAGTAACCAACGCTACCTTCCGTTGAAATTTATAAAATCATTCTCTTAGAACAATCTTGTCAGAAAAATAGGATTCTTAGTGTCAGTAACTGTTATTGCTCTTTCCAATACTGATAGGGGCTTTCTTCCTAACCTTTCGTCTGTATTAGTGTGGAACGTCAACATGTTAAAGAAATCGTTTTAATACCACGACGATAACCATTCCATTGCCAAATGAAGTGTGTTCCAATAACTTGAACCGATTTTAAATGTTTATTAAGTTTAAGCGTCTAATCATTTTTTTTCTTTTTCTTTCACATTTAACAACTTAAGTCTTTGACAATTTCAACAATGGAAAGATTAACAATCAAAAAACATGTTAATGTTATCGAAGCCTACTACGAAAATGGACGTTCAAATTGATAAATACACGGCCCAATGATTCCGCTAGCAAAACAACATGCACACCAAACAGTGACCTTTTGTGGATGCAATGGCTTTTCTACTATCTTGGATTTTCATCAGCCCAAATAAGACAACTATGCTTATTAAAGAATCCACCAAGATGAAAATGGGTTTCATCACTAAAGAGGACATTTTGCGAAAAATCTTCACCGGCTTGTCTTTGCACAGGCACTCAATTGACGGATGTACGGCGCTCCAAATAGTCAGCAGGTTTTGGTTCTTGTGCCATTTGAATTTTGTAAGCGTATAGAGACAAATCTTTTGTCAAAATTCGACATAAAGTTGCAGTGGAGAAGTCTAATTCTCGCGTGCGATGATGAATAGAGGTGTCTGGATTTTCGGCCGCATTCTCGTGCACTGCAGCAATGTTTTCAGTGGACCAGTTAATTTAAGTAATGCGACTTTACTTAAATAAAGGTTGTTCCAGTAACTTGAACCGAGTTTAAATGTGAATTAAGTTTAAGCGACTAATAATTGTTTTCTTTTTTTTTTTTTCAGATTTTATAGACATTTGGGCGAAATTATTTTCCACACCTAATTGAAATGACTTAAATAACATGACCCAATAGAGAAATAAATAAATTTTTACCAATAACATGGATTTATTTACTGCTAATTTTGATCCGTCTTAATGAAACACCCTTATATATAATCCGTTTTAATGAAACACCCTTTATTTCTTTTATGTACCTTGTATTTTGAAGAAGTGGGTAATCATGACTCTCCACGATTTTCGTAATTAAGCAATTTATCCTCTTACTATGAACAAAGATGCACCTTATATCATTCCCTAGAAGACATTATCAACTGCTTTAGGCCAGCCAATCTTAACAGCAAATCTTTGATATCAGGTTTCATTTTAAAATGACAATATAAAAGTATGTATAAATATATACAAAAATATATAAACAAAGGTGGATGAAGAGTGAAGTGTTAGATTTTTTAAAAAATATGACAAAAAGAAGAAATCACTAATCAGAACGAACCGATCATCGCTCCTCGCTCTTCAGTCAGGGCTAAAATTATATAAGTATGCAAACAACTAAAATAGGGGATACAACTACTACCAGACAGGTAGGTGTGTAAATAAGACGGCAGATATTCCTTCTGATTACAGAGAGAAGGCTGCATAGACTTTATACAAATGGTTTCAAGAAATCTCACAAGGTAATACGAATACGCTTTGCTGATTATAATGAACAAAAATCCCTGGCGAAAGGCAACACTCTAATCGGGTTATTTATTACATGTTTTTCTATTGCTTCTCCTCCTCCACCTTCTCCTCCTACGTCTTCTTCTTACTATTATTATTATTGATACCTCCATAGATTCACTGTAACTAAGGTTTAAAAATATTTTTAAAATGAAAACTCATTCTTGAAGATTTAATTTGTTTTAATTTAAATCTAATAGATTCAATTTAATGAAAATAATTTATTCTATTTCAAAACTAATTTAAATTGTGTTGAAGGAGCTCTTTTTTTCTCTTAAAAACTGATTCCCGGGGTCTGATTGTACAAAAAAGAATTTATGATTTAAATTCGCCAATGAATTCAGTTTTTAACTAAAAAGTCATTAAAATTATCTCGTTGAATGTCTCGAATTTTCATGAAATACATATAAAATAAAATACATATTTTACATATTTTATCTAACACATATAAAATAAAATATATATTTTACCAAAATTTTCTAAAAAACATTTCTAAAATAATTTCATTAATTTCTGATTAAGTCCTGAAGTTTCATTAAAATCCTACAATTATCTGATTTTTGCAAGAATTTCCAAATGTCTTTCACCGCAAAAAAAGATGCAAAAATTTGCTATGCTAATTTATAGTTCCCCCGCTGGCACAAAAAAAGAAGAATTTTAACCAAAATTTCGAGTGTTCTAAAAGGGTATTCAAAAATATAATTAAGTAATCAAAAATACTTTGATCTTTCCTCTTAATAATAACTTAGTTTTTATCATTTTCGGGGCAATTTTTCATCATAACATGCACTTTTAATGGCGGTATCTATATATTATTATTATTTTTATTTTATTGCCTTTGATTTCCGGTATATGATAATTTCTTTCCGGTATATGATAATTTCTTTCCGGGTCCCTACCAGAGAACTAAAGTAAAAATTGACGTTTTCCACTGAGCATTTTTTGAGACAAAATTTTTTGAAAACAAAAAAAAACAAAAAAGAAATCAAAGATCACACATATTTTGCATAGATAAAGCTGTTTGTAAGGTGTGAGCTGTACTTGTAAGTGTGAATGTTTTGTATTTCTTTAAGACTTAGGCAACCAGGGAGTCCATTGGAATCTTTTTAAGTCAACCCGAGGGCTCCAATTACATCTGGAATTGTTCATTCCTTGTGCCACATATACTTTATTTACATTATTCGGACTATTGTCCTCATCTTTGTCACCATATTTATCACAATGTTTCGGCCGTTGTACGCTCCGGCCTTATCAGGTGGTTGAAATTTCGAACTGAACACTTTATTTCGCTCACTGGGGTTGACTGGTCGACACATGGCACAGGGGATAAAGGCGTTGGTTAGATCCAGTGACAGGACCCAAAAGAGTGTGAGTTTAATACCCGGTTAAGGCAGTGGAGAACTTTCAGAGGGAAAATTAACAGGAGATAACTGATAACTGGCATCCATTAAACATGGCACGTGGAACTAGAACAGTCTACCCCAGTGAGCGAAATAAAGGGTTCAGTTCGACATTCCAACCAACTGAAGAAGGCCGGAGCGTACAACGGCCGAAACGTTGTGATAAATATGGCGACAAAGATGAGGACAATAGTCCGAATAATGTAAATAATGTACATAATACCTCATCTCAGAAATATAGACAAACTTCCAAGGTACTTGTATTTTGATAGTTTTTTGAAGATCTTCAAAGGTACATTGTGATCTGCAGGGATTGCCATATTAATAAGGAGGCTCATTTTGTCTTTACTGTCTCTAATCCCCATGTCTGAGCGAATAGTTTTGATTCGTCTGTCTGTATTTATTGTAAAGTCCCATAAAAAAAAAAAAAAAATCTAATGGTCCTATCTCTGTAATCGGGTCTGGGTGGTTTTCTTACCAATTTCTTGCTGTTTCCTTTCCTTAAAAGTTGCAGATTTTCCAGTGCAGATATTGGCTCATTCTGTTACGCTGAGTTTTATATTAAGTGGGTGCCAATACCGCGCTGATATAAGATGATCAATTGTTTCTGGATATTAATCACAGAATCTGCATTTTAGGCTAACACAATTTTTTAGTATATCTACTTGATAATTTCTAGTTAGCAAGTATTGGTCATGTGCAGCAAGAATAAAACATTCTGTTTCAGCTTTTAACCTTGCACGACATAAGCCACTGATAGGTACGGGGTTTGTCTAAATCAGCTTGTTTGGCACGGGAAGAGTATTGACCGTTGGGCGGTTTATCTTGACATCGTTTCCTTATCTGGTCGGTTGCATTGGCCTTTGCTTTCTTTTTTAAGTATTTTGCAGCTGCATTCGGTGTATTATGGTTTGCTTGCATTTCTTCACCCATTTCGAACTCCATTTTGAACTTGTTGGCTTCTTTTATTACTGAATAAAGTTTCTTTCATCTTCTTTGGCACAGATCATCAATCGAAGTAGTTTCCACGTATCTTTTTAAGGTCGGTTGTTGTAGATTTGTAAGACAGTTCTGGTTGAACTAATCCTCTGCCTCTTTCGGATCTTGACACATGAAGACGATCAACATCAGCTTTGGGATGATGCATGTGGTGGCAGGTGAGAAGCTTTTCTTGTTTTGGCGTCCATTCATTTAATGTGAGCTATGGTCAAGTTAATGACGCTGAAACTGTATTGCACCACAGTAATAGACAAGATGTTTATGACTGATATTCTGTTTTTGTTTGTTTTTTTTTGTTTTTTTTTAATTCAGCTCGGTTTATTATTATTATTATTATTATTTTCAATTCGCATAGTCTAGGGTTCTTAAGAATGTTATCTTCATTTTGATATCATTCACAACGCCCAAATAACAACAGATAATTTTGTTACCTTGGGATGCGATATTATACTGATTTCTATTTTGTTACCTTGGGATGCCATATTGTACGGACTTACATTCTCAAACGTTTTCAAAGATGTGTTTTTGGGGGTTGGGGTAGGAACACCTTTATTTGTAATCATTTTCCCTTATACAAGGGGATAAAGTCACTAAGACGCAAGGGAGTACGAAGAATGAAGGAAACTGAAAAAGCGTTACTGAGGAGAAGGGACAATATAAAAGCAGGATTCAAGGTGACAGAAGATGAAGATAGATCCTTAATTTAAATTTTTTAAGAGCGTAATTAACAAGAATGCGAAAGGTTCAAAACAGTTCTACAAACGAAAACTTCAAGAGATGAAAGTATTAGAATAGGACTTGAGTTACACTTAGCAATTTAAACAGTAAAATGAAGTGATCTCCATGCCAATCTATTATTACGCTTAAATTTATGAAGGTGTGATACCAAAGAGGAAAGCTCATCAAAACAATTAGCATAAAAATATTTACATTATTTACATTATTCGGACTATTGTCCTCATCTTTGTCGCCATATTTATCACAACGTTTCTCCTGAACCGACCAAGCATAGAAATAAATACAATATGGGAACCAGTAATAAGGAGTGCCAGAGAAAAGCAATGATAACAACATAGTTACAATAACATGCAACTGGTAAAAACATGCAATGATAACAGCAAAAATTGCAATATGAGCACTGGTAAAAATGGTTGATGATGACATTAGGTTTATAATACCCAGTTGTCCTCAAGGACACATGGCACAGTGGATAAAGGAGTTGGTTAAATCCAGTGACAGGAACCAAATTGTGTGAGTTCAATACCCGGTTAAGGCAGTGGAGAACATTCAGAGGGGAATTAACAGGAGATAGCTGATAACTGACATCCATCTAGAACATGAAACTAAAACAGTCTACCCCGGTGAGCGAAATAAAGGGTTCAGTTCAACATTCCAACCACCTGAAGAATGTACAACGGCCGAAACGCTGTGATAAATATGGCGACAAAGATGAGGACAATGGTCCGAATAATGTAAATAATAATCTCAGAAATATAGACAGACAATAAAAATATTTATAGAAAAGTTAGAGATCAAGGTAAGATACGGCGGTGGGAAAACGATTGATGCCGAGTTAACATGTCAGGACTAATAATGTAATTTCCACTACTGTACCGATACTTTATGACGTAGATGATTGGCGGCAGGGTTTAATCATTTTTACTGTTGAAATGGCTGGATGTAAGTTCTATGTTAACAATTTCTTGTATCGCGCTTCTCGCTTGCGTGTAGAACTCTCTTTCGCCTTCTTGCTTCCCAGTAAACTTTGATCTTAAAAACTTTAAATTCAGTCTCAATCGTTATATATTCTGTCTTCTTAATTCGTGTTCTTTTATTATCCTCTCTTATTAATTGTATATTTCTCATATTTCTTTGCACTCAGTAACCCCCCCCTGTTGTGTCTTAGTTGCTTTATTGCCTTGCTCGAGGTGAAATGATTAAAAAACAATATGACCGATTCTTTTGAAATTTGAAAGGAATCTCTAGACATGTTTTCAACTTGATTTTTCACAATTATGTCTATTTCTTCTTCTTATTATTATTATTATTATTATTATTATTATTATTATTATTGGTGCTGATGTTATTTCTGCTGCTGATGCTTAATTTTAAGGTATGGTCATAATAGCTACTTCCATATAATTATTCCTACTTCTATTACTACTTCCAGAACAAATCGTGTGTTGCAATTCTTCCGATGAAGATGTTCGGGTAACTATTTATAAAGAAAAAAATATCACCACTGGATAATTTATGGATGAAAAGAGTCAAATTTATTTCGAGAAACATGCTCGAAGCTAATGTGAGCTCGATTAGCGAACAAACAAGAAAATTGAATAATAAAGGTACATAAAATATTCGTTTAGCTCATCACCGCGATTGGAATGAAGAAAGGTTTGGAAACAGTATTTGCAAGTTTTATTGAGAGAGGAAAAAAAAAAGAAATATTCATATTTATTCATAACTTTTATTCTTTTTTAACTTGTCGTGATCTTATGAATTCAGTCGTCACGAGTTCAAATTTACACGACAGCATCATGCAATTGGACACGCTTCCGACCAACTCCATGTCTCGTGCAGTCAGTGCAATCCATAGATATATTACCAATTGCAATTAAGCACAAATTGCTTTTGCCTTCATTTATAACGCTTCGCGCCGTTGAGTTATGTTTCAAAATCTAGTTAAGCTGGAGTTCTCAATATGAGGTGGGGAATTCCCCTGCACCAGGGGGTGTATTTCAAGTTTTCAGTGGGCGGGTAATATATTTTACTTTTTGTTTACAGAGTTTTGTTTATTGAATTACAATATGCTGGCATTCTATTGTAAATTTTGTTTATTGACGGTGTAACGACAAAAGTACGCAGGTGTAGGCGTCAAGAAAGCTTTATTCAACTGCGAATACAAGGTTCGCGTATAGTGTCCTTTTATAGTCCCATTAAACAGAAATAGCTCTGCCAAAGTGGAGAATAACAAAACAAGGGGAGACCACTCTTGATTATTCATAACAGCGTGCTCATTTTATTTATATAAGAATTAGTTATGAATCAAAACAAATTAACTGTACATGTATTTACGTTCAAAAATCCATAAACATTAGCCATTGCTATTAAAATTTTCTAAAACTCCTCTATAAAAAATAAGTCATGCATCCTGTCATCAACATGGCTGATGCTAACCTTCTAGAGAGGTCTTCTTGGCTAATATTCTCGGATGACATGAAGTGGAAAGACAGAAATTTGGTTCAATGTTTTGTGCTAGATAATTCTTTCCTCTAGAATCTATTTTACATATCTTTAAGTTTACCATCCATCCACACTTTAAAAAAATTGTTCTCATGTATGGTCCCGTAATCCTGTTATATATCTAGAGATCCTTGATAAAATCCAAAGAATAATCAGCAATATTATTGGTCCTGATCTGGCATCTCAGTTTCAGTCACTTTTCCACCGCCGTAAAATTACGTCCCTGTGCCTTTTCTATAGATACTTTCATGGTAGTTATTCGGATGAGATCTTTGCTATGGTACTTAACCTTTAGAAATTTAAGCGCAAGACAAGACTGGAGTCGAGATCTCATCAATTTACAGTTGAGTTGGCTAGATGTAAGTTTTTTGTTGTTTTTTTTTTTTCTCGCATTTCCCACTCGTGGAAGCCTCTTCTTGCTCCATGCTTTCCAGCCAACCTTAATTTTAAAAATTTAAATACAATAGCTATCTAGTGCCCTCCTGATTACACTTCTTTTGTTCTTGCGCCTTAGTAATTTTGTTTCTATTTCTTCCACATCCAGTAACCCAATGTATGTTAGTGGCTTTATTGCCTTGCTTGAGGTGAACTCGAAAATAAAATGTAAATGCACTTATATGGAAAAGAACGAGGTCACCTCAAGGTGGTGTAATGGTTAGCAAGCTTGTCTCGCTAGAACAATTATGACTGAGTAATGAGTTCGATCCTCACTGGGTGCCCCCTACTTTCGGCCTCTATGGACTATATATATATATATATATATATATATATATATATATATATATATATATATTCCACTATATGAAAAAAAAATGAAGATTTTCAATAATCTCTTTATATTCTTTGGAATATGCCGTTCGAGCTAGACAATTCAGGAAACACGCGGAATGAGAGTCTGATGTAAAGTGAAAAGGATGCACTGAGCATAAATGTTTGAGAACTACTGAGCTGAGCCGTGACTACAAAAATGAATATGAGCTTCTTTAGTCAATTGAAACACTTATCAAAAGTCTATTTTCCGCTCGACACCAAATGCTTAAATCGAAAAAAAAAACAAAATATACCGCTATAAATTGTTATCGACATTTGCAAACTAATATTTCTGAGAGGGTGAAGTGAACTAAATAATCAACATTTGTCACCTGATCCAGCTTCACTTACTGTGATTTTCTAAGTGATGCTTAGATGTGACACATAGTCGGAAGTATAGGGCACCCAGTGAGGATCGAACTCACTACTCAGTCGTAACTGATCTAGCAAGACAAGCTTTCTAACCATTGCACTACATCGAGGTACCATTAGTGATATCTCCAAGCCTAGGTTACACAAGGCCGAAAGTATGGGCACCCAGTGAGGATCGAACTCATTACTCAGTCACAATCGTTCTAGCGAGACAAGCTTGCTAACCATTACACCGCCCCGAGGTTCCCAAAAACATTTTCTAAGCGTAGCTTAGATGTGGCACAAGGCCGAAAGTGTGCTACCCAGTGAGAATCGAACTCACTATTCGGTCATAATAGATCCAGCGCGACAAGCGTGTTAACCATTACATATGTCGAGGGGACCCCAGCTTCACTTATACAAGTCAACAAAATGTTCAATTACAATAAGCTACTTGTAAAATCTAACTACTTATTTCGCTGTTTTCCAAGTGTAGCTTAGATGTGGAACAAGGCCGAAAGTATGGCGCACACAGTGAGGATCGAACTCACTATTTAGTCGTAAATGGTCTAGTGAGGCAAGCTTGCTAACCATTACACCGCCCTAAGGTTCCCCAATAAGATTTTCTAAGCGTAGCATACATGTGGCACAAGGCCGAATGTGTGGCCTACCCAGTGAGGATCGAACTCACAATTCAGTCTTAATAGATCTAGTACGACTATCTTGTTAACCATTATACATGTCGAGGTGTCCCCAGCTTCACTTATACACGTCAACAAAATAACCAATTGCAATAAGCTACTTGTAAAATCGAACTACTTATTTATTTCGCCGAAATGCATAACTCTCCCATGAAAGTAATCAACTCTTTCTCTGTTAACTTTCATTTTTACGTAACCAGCATATTTTCTTTTTTATCAAGGCCGCCGAGAATTTTAATCACGCGCTAACTGTACTTCTTTTTGTTATAATGGCTCAATACTAAAACATGTCATTCTTCGGTAAGCTTTCTATATCTATGCAGGTAGACATTAATTTCACAGTTTAGAAAAAAAAAACAGAGCCGTCTCCCCAAACATGTGTAGCCACTAAAATAACATTTACAGTAATAAGCGTCTTCTTTATGAAATTTATATTGATTGATTCGTTTTTTTACGGTTTATCAACCCCTTGCCAGTTAGTTTAAGCCAGATAATATTTTTAAATTGTAAGAATTTTGATGGGAGAGAATATAACGATTTTGCGATACAAGTTTTACTAATTAACCCATAGCTGGGGGGAAGAAGAGATGGATTCATACCTTTTCTAAGGGTATCTGTGCGTAAGTGAATGTAATGGATTCGACTGGAATTGAAACACGGCTCGCCGATTAACAATTCAGAGCCATTATTCTTTCGCACATCAAGCACCTAGTATTCTCAAGCAGTTACCCATATCGGTACTAACCAGGCTCGACGTTGCTTAACTTCAGTGATTCGTAAGGGAAGGGATGTTTCAGCGTTATTTAGCTGACAGCCAATATTTAATTGTATCCCTTGTAAAAAAGCCCGGGAAAAAAAAAAAACTGTACTTGAAATTTTATAAAGTATAAATCAATGAGTTTTCTTATTTTGTATCTCTTTTGGGACACAAACACATTCTAGACCTAAAGTCGTCCTCACATATAAGATCCTGGGAAAATGATCGGGTCCTTGTACCCCTTCAGAAATTGCCTCGTTCCTGAACGAGTGTTTCAACGTAAAATGGCTGTAACCCGTTATGAAATTCAAAATTCGCTTTTGGTCTTCTACTCACATTTTTAACATCTTAATCCCTTCGCTGGAGTAAATTTGTATATATAAGCTTTGACCAAAAGTGTCTTTTTTTCCGATTCCGACGAATAAAGACGTCCGAAACATAACGTTCAAAAACTAGCTACAACTACGTCGATCTTGATTTATGGTCTTCGGAACTTGAAACGAACCCACTTGTCAACTCATACCTCTTAAAGAAGTGTTAGTCAACGTTCGGATAATTAAGGTGCCTCAGTTTCTTCGTTACAATATCAAAAACAAATAAAAAAAATTCGTCTAAAAATGAATGGTTTTTCGCAAAATATGTCGAAACTTCTTTATTTTCTTTCGTCTTCAATATTAGGAGTAATAAGTAAAATTTGTCATTTTAAAATTAAAATAGAAAACAGGACGTTGATATGACAGCTGCCGCGATACAATAAAAAAAAACGATCATTTCGATTTAAGTTAGTTAATACTAAATGCGCCTAGAGCCATTGAAGGTCAAATACAGAGATAAATCTTTAGGCAACAGAGTAATTCTTTTGTAATAAATTTACATATATTAAGGCAATTTTCTGTGTTCCGTGTCCTTTCACGACGTTGGTAATCATGGCTCACCACAATTTCCTATTCTTTATAGCTCTTAATAAATGTTGTGTTTTATCTCCTAAAACTCCATTTACTCAAGCTCATGAGGTAGGTTATGCTTTTATTTCTCTGTTCCTCTTGCCTTC
Organism: Acanthosepion pharaonis; assembly: GCA_903632075.3. Classification (NCBI taxonomy): domain Eukaryota; kingdom Metazoa; phylum Mollusca; class Cephalopoda; order Sepiida; family Sepiidae; genus Acanthosepion; species Acanthosepion pharaonis. The sequence goes on along the minus strand of CAHIKZ030000746.1, from coordinate 258,444 downwards.
AGTCTATCCTGTGAGCATCAAATTTTCCAGGCCCTCTTTCCTCATATTATACAAATATTTATAATATACCTGGAAATCGTCCGCATTTTATTTCTAATTTTTTCGCATACGTGTTCTATGCTTTTTATTTTGTCGACTGCACTGGATATTAGAGTCAGTTGGGTACCCCCTGTAAGAAAAAGAGTACCATAACGCAATTCACTCTACCAAAAGTTTGGAAAAAGCATGCTGTAATGCTTGGCATCCGCGTCGGGAGCTCAAATACGAACATTTCAGAGTGTTTAGGTGTCAATCTAAGGACAGTGCAGCTAGGATTTGATAATAAAAGAACCTCTTTTTTTTTTTTTGGATGAGTGCCCCAGACTCAACACAGGGACCTAATTCGAGTGCCTTGAGGATTTAGTGCTGCGCTAGGTCAAGGAAACAGGACTCTGCGCCATGCCACACAACAGGAAAACCCAGTCACAGCTGTGAGACAATTTCTGCAACCGCATCACCCCCTTACATCTGGCCACCTAACTCCCCAGACTGCAAGCCCTTTGATTATTAGATGTGAGCGAGAGACCAACGAAACTCCTTGAAACATATATATATATATATATATATATATATATATATATATATATATATATATATAAATTTCAAGAGGATAGAATCCAGGTAGAACTCAATATCCAGGATAGAGTAAGAATATAATATTTTGTTTTTATACCCGGTGTTATATTTTCCGATTTCTTTTTGAATTTGTAGGTCTGATGAATTAGATTGTGATTCTGATTCCTATGTAATAAATTATAACCATGGAATATTAGTGTTTGGGCCTTTATATATATATATATATATATATATATATATATATATATATATATATATACTCCTAATATAATTGCATTCTTTAGTTTATTACACAATCAAAGCCGACAAATTGTTTTTAAAAAAAAGCATGAAATAATTATAAATAAATATTGAAGCTCTAAATCAACCTTTATTTATTGCTTCTATGGAAGTAATACATGAATATATGAATAATTCAAGAAAAGCATTTTTTTTTACACAGAAATTTTTTCAAGATATTGTTTTTCTTGTTAAAGCAGACGTGAACTTTAATCGAGTAATTCAACCATGATTCGGATTAACATTTCGGATTAACATTTTGGTTCGACCGTGAATGAGGTGAGAATTGGAATGGTAAAAATGGCATAAAATAAAAAAAAATCTCTCTTTTACTGAGCCTTTCTCCATTCGAGAATAGTTACCCAGGAATTGACTAGCAAATAAAGAATTTCTGAAAGGTTTGCGAAAATAAGAAACGCTCATCTATTTTCAGACTACTGCACACCAACACGGTTTATTTATAACCAATATAATCCCTGTTGCAGACCGCTGCTCAAGCACATGTATCTTAGTTAAACAACCCACAAAGCCCATCTGTGGTTTATGGTGAGTGGACCTTAATTGCAGTTTCTGGAGAGAGAGCATCATCAATCGCTGAAAGCCTCGATTACGTTGACTTGTGATTTCTTGCTTGTCCAAGCATCGTCGAATAATTACTACTACTTATTTTCACTCACAAAGCTTCGTTCAACCCATGTTATCGGCCTGGGGTGGTATTTCCAGCATTCAGAAACGTTGGAAAGTGTCTGAGAATTATATCCAAGGCACTTACAAAGGTTTCTTCAAGTTTTGAACGCGGAGAAGCCGATAACCTAAAAAAAAAAAAAGAAAAATAAGTACAATAACAGGCTCGAGGAAACGAGCGTAATGAAATTTTAAACAGGGATTTAAGGGCAGAAAACGAACCACTCGAGGGCCAAGCTGACCCGATATCTACCGTGCTGAAACGACAGTGTAACCCGGATATAAGAGAGTTGTAGGGACCGGAGAAGAAGTCTCTTATATCCGGTTTTGGTCTATTTTGTTTAGGTAAGTATGGGCTCTAATTTGGGACCAGAGAAAATCTCTCTTATATCCGGGTTTCTCTTATATCCGGGTGTCTTATATCCGGGTTACACTGTATATGAAATAAACGTGGTCTCTTCGCCAAGCCAGGCTAGAGAAAATGACTCAAAACAACAATGATAAAAATTCCTTAGTAGCTAACGTTTCCTTTTTATACATAAGAATGACTTACAATAAAATTTATAAAATATTCAAGCCAGTAACGACGCAAGAAAATAAATAAACAAACAACTCTGAAGCGGCTGATGAGATATCACGTGATATCACGTGCGAAATTTCTTCTTTTTTTTTATTCTGAATCGTCTTACACTGTCACTTTATAGGTTAATGTGCCAGGTAATTTGTTGATGGTGATGACAGCAGAAAAGGCAATGACTGTTTTTGAACGGCTGATAAGTTATATGGAATTATATTTCTTTGTCTGCTTCATACTCTGTCAATGTATAAAGATACTGGGTTAAGACAATTCGTCAGTGGGAGTCTGTTATTATTAGAATACACCTTTAAGTGCTGAAACTAGATGCGTCGTCAGTGTTGTTGCTCCCATGTCACTAGAAGTTTCGGGTCTAAATAAACAACAGACTTCTTCGATGGGCGACCCGACCGAATATGATCAGTATTCGGCCCGCACCTAGAACAAAAATTGCCACTAGCTTTAGGACGCGAATTATATAAGTTGCCCCAGCAAAAAAAAAAAAAATCGAAGTTATAAATTAGGTATGCATGGTTGTAGTGATCTTCCTACTTGCGGCCAAGAATGGGTGTTTTTTGGAAGAATAGGAAAAACAAACCAATAAATATACTCATAAATACATCTACATATATACATATGTAAGCAAATATATGGATATAAATCCGACAGTATGAAAGAAAAATACAGAAAAAACAAAATTCTGAATATGCATTATATTGAATATTGCATCGTTTTTGAAATCATTTTTGGATTTGCATTGTAACGGGAAGGACTTTCAAGCTTGTTGAAGATATAAGAACCAATTGTTTCACTACGTATTCCAACATCAACGGAAGAGATTTCTTTAACTTTTTATAAAAATTTTTCAATCGACTTTTTGATATTTTAATTTTTGGAAATCATCTTCGAATACGTCTTAACAACATCGCCCACGAGACAACTACATGATCATATTTAAACAGAACGCTGATCTGTATAAAATTTCAGTTATCTGTTTGAATTAGTTGGGTTCTTATGTCCATCGTCTTTTGTGTTAAATTGTTATAAGTTATAATGTTAATTATGTTTAAATGAAAATGTCCATGAAGATGGTCTTAAATAGACCGAAACGTCCGACGTCGACTTTATTTTAACATTAATAATGCATATTCAGAATTTTGTTTTTTCTGTATTTTTCTTTCATATATACATATATACACTCACACACATTCACACACACACACATATATATATATATATATATACACACACAAAAAAAAAAACGATTTATTATATTGGCTCGCCTTGCGACTTGTCCTTTCTCTTCCCCCCCCTTTTAACTAACTTATTTGTTTGGTCTAAAAGGTTGGCGGATAATAAACTCAGGCGTACGCTAAACACTGGCGTACCTATCGCTTGTGCCGCTCGGGGCGTTCAAAGAATTTTCCATCCTTCTGAAATGGCACAACTAATTTTGCTAGCTACAACATTTTACTAAGTAACGCTAATACTGTGTCCAGAACCTACCAGCCGGAGGCTACCGCTCTTCCCGGCTTCCATCTAGGATATATATATAATCATAATATAATACATTTAAAAAAAAAAAGTATTACCAGCAATGCATGTGTCTCTTGACAAAAACCCTCTTTACAAAAATACTTCAATGAAACCTGATCTACAAACCGATTTCTTACAAAAAATACATATTCTATTCTTATGAATATATCCTAAAAGACTTGTCGGCATTAAATATGCCATTGAGTTTGATATGCCGTAAAATAAACGAAAACAAACCAAACCAAAAATATAAGGAATAATGAAAATACTTCAGCTGCGAAAACGAACAGAAGGAGTTTTAAATGGAATATGCAATGCAAAGAAACAGCTACTATAAATCAGAAAGTGATAGCTAATATTACTGGAAACATGAGGGCTTGGAAAATTTAATACTCACAAGGCATATTGAAAGTAAGGGAAACAGCGAGTAATTCCTTCGTTCCACCAATTCTGACCTTCGCAATTAAGACCCGCTATGTCATGGACACAGTTACATATCATCCTCATTCTCTTTTGTATTCCATTGATAAGGAAGAAGTTCTACTCAGATAGCTTCTTCCAAAGATCAGCTATTTTTAGGAACAGACTCCTAAGAGAATATTTTCCCGATCTCTAAAGTCTTAAAATCTCCAAGTCTAGGACTAACCGTTATCTTTTCTATATGAGCTCATAAAATACACATGTCTTCCCTGTAAATAATGTGAATGACGCAGCCACTCGTATCTGAGGATGCCAGTCTACTAGGGCGGCTAGATAACCCCCACTGCAGACGCCTGCCTAGGCACATTTGCGTTTGTTCAACACCCACAGAGCCCACCTGGGATTTATATTGCAACTATGCTGAGCAGACCTTAGTTACAGTTTCTGGGAGAGAGTGCGTTATCTAGTGTGGTCAACAGACTAAACAGGGCTAGCACGATAAATCCTCGGTAACGATGACTTGTGACTTCGTGCTAGCACAACCCCCGAAGGCTCCCAAGGGTTCTGTACGCTCTTAATAAAACATAATTCAGTAACCCTCTACCATGAGTGGCTCCTGGGCCTTGCATTAGATGAACAGTAGTAAAAAAAATACATAAAAAAAAATGTTACTTGATGAGTTTGAGTTAATGGATGGTAGGACAATATCACAAAGACAAAAGGGGGTTGGGAGCGGACAAAAGATACTTCGTGCGACAAAAGACAGGAAATTGTGAGTCCAATTCCTGGGCCGGACAGTGTATACTTGGTGGGCGTCGTGCACTAAATGTGCAGTATTAAATAAGAACTAGACGTGATATCCATAGACATGGTCCTCAGAACATAAGGAATCTACGACCTTAGATTAAATAAAGAGTTCAGTTTGGAATACCATAAAGTGCCAATCACCTGATGAAGAGCGGAGGGTCGAAACGTTGTAGCAATTACGACAAAGATGAAGACAATAGTCCGCAGGTAAATGCTGTAAATAAAAGACAGGAAGTTGTGGAGAGCCATTACCGTCCACTTACTGAAAGGGGGTGACACTTAAAAGCAGAAGGAGAGAAATGAAAGCGAATTTAAGTTGTAATTTCGTAAGACAGCATTTGGTGCGCCAGATCACAAGACACCGAACTCGCTGTTCATTTCTTAAGCACGAATTGGTAGGGTGCCGAAAAGTCCAGTATCCACTCACGGTCAGATGATAGATTTCAGTTCGTAACCAGCGTGTTCATTCTCACGAACACACACACACAGACACACACACACACGCGCACGCGCGATAGTAGCTTTCAAAGGAAGCATTTTAGTTGATACAAGCGTTAAGCAATAGTCAATAGTCCTTGTAAAGCAGAGGACCGGCTGATCTGTGCTGCCTACGACGAGCCGAGGTGAGTCGCTGCAGTAAATCATGGGGGGAAACCGCCCCGCCCCGCCTAAGCATTTCATTAACTGCTCGCTATTAGCTGCCGATTACCCTTGTCACCTATTCAATTGTTGACAATTGCTTACAGCTTTTTAGTCGAGATTTGGCTCGCATTTCACCCAATAAACTTCCTTTAAAGTGTTTGTTGTCGTTGCTTTGTTTTTTTTTTTTTATCCAATTTTTTAAAATTTAATTTTTCACTTCTCCTTTTCCTTGACATATCGATTTTTCTTCACACTTTCTCCTTTCTCCTCGGTACATACACACGCCTGCTTTCCCTTGCTCTTCCAACTGCCAACAAACCCAATTCTTTTTTTTTTTTTTTATTCCCAGCTTCTCCAATCGATTTCTTTTCTTTCTTTCTTCCCCCTCTCTCTTTCGTTTTCCTTGTCCCTATCTATCTCTTCGCCTTCCTTCTCCCAACCGCTATCAAGGCTTGGCTTCATTACCTTCAGCATTTTATTTTATTTATTTAGTTTTTAAGGAAGGCCGCACCACTCCATTTTCACCCTTATTCGTGTTTCGACTTCCTACCCATCTCTTGTTTCTATCAATCTCATTTAAATTGCTTTCTTTCTCTTTCCCCGTTCGTCCGTCCGCAGGGAATCTAACCGTTTGGAACCTACAGCGCTTACTCTCAAACTCTGTTTTTGTTTACTATTTTATTGGTTTGTACTTCTTGTTTTACTTGCTATTAATTCAATTTTACTCTCCCCGCCGCTCTCCTTAGTTCTCTCTATCTCTATCTATCTCTTTCTCTCTCTCTCTTTCTCTCTCTCTTTCCCTCTCAGACTTAAAATCGTACAAGGAATTCTCAATTGAAAACAAACGTCGGCTGGCGGCGAAAATGATTTAAACTCCGCCGTTAGCAACGTGGCAAAGTGTGTCAACAGTCATTTAACTCCAATCAATGAAAGGAGCAGGAGGAGGATGAACAGGGTGTGACAATGATAGCCTTCTTGAGACGTTTTCAATACCGTATTTTCTTTTTTTTTCTCCCCACAAAAGTCGACAAAATTTAAAAAAAAAAAATAAATAAAGGAAAAAGGGCCACTATAGATACTTCAGTTATTGAATTAAGGTCATTATGACAAGGGTTCTTCAATCTGTTATGCCGATGAGACAGAAAAACAAAATCTTTTGAACGGATTTAAAATTTAAAAATAAAATGAAACTCTAAAAAAAAAAAAAATTAAATAAATAAAACAGTACTGAAGATAATCTGGATCATAAACGGTTTGGCTGTTTCTTTTGGTGTGTTGAAAATTTTAAAGCTATAATAACGACGTCAGCTAGCCATTTTATCAGCTTAAATATTAATATTAATAGTCTTTTTTAAAATATCGACAAAGAGTAAGAGCATGGATGTAACCAGATGTTATACTAAGCTAAATTGTAATACGGCGATTTGGAGTAAGGAGTGCTGTGACATCTTTTTAAATCCTGTCTTTTTTTAAGTTAAAATCCTATCTTTATAGAGATTTTCCAAGCGTAGCTCAGATGTGGCACAAAGCCGAAAGTATGGGGCACCCAGAGAGGATCGAACTCACTACTCAGTGGCAATTGTTCTAGTGAGACAAGCTTGCTAACCATTACACATCGAGATGCCCTTAGATTTTTCTAAGCGTGGCACAAAGTCGAAACTATGGGGCACCCAGTGAGGATTGAAGTTACTATTCAGCTGTAATGGTTCTGGCGAGACAAGCTTGTTATATACCACGTCGAGGTGCCTAATCCTATATTTATATCTGGCCGAAAATGGGGTACTGTTGCCAGATTTAGACAGGAGCTGTCCAGACCTCACTTTCCAGTTCAAAAGCGTCTCCGGGTTCGAGAAGAATTACTCCAACCTCTCTCTTTCACAGGCAGGATGTGGCGAGTCTCTCACTGCTCTATCGCTACTACCGTACAAAGTGCTCGGATGAAATACATTCCTTGATTCCGACAGGTCTAACCTTCACGGCTCACATCCGCCATGCCACTTACATCGTAACAAATCAGCCACATTCCCCCCATATTCCATCGGTGTGAAGGAAATTCCACTCGAACAGCTTCTTCCTGCGAACCCCTGTTCTGTGGAACTGACTCCCAAGAGGATGATTCCTCAATTACTACAATCTTAACCTGTTAAGTCTAGATTTAACAGTTATCTTCCCCTCCTATCAATATAAACTAGCCCTTAGCATAACCGCTTACTTCAAGTGGTCTCCAGGCCTTGTACAGATTGAACCTTTCTGTAAAAAAAAATTAACACACATCAATATCTATGTTAATCAAATTACTTATTTTATCTCAAAATTCGGAATCCGAATAGACTATTATTTATTACGTATTGGCAAGAGACGTTAAATACTTTTATCTTTCTTTCTTTCTTTCTATTACTGAAACCAAGTAGCGTCTCTGATATGTCTTTTCTGTCTTTCCAGATGTTCATGCCAGAATAGTCCATTGTTTATCTGGTATTGACGAAAGACATGAAACATTTCTTTCTTTCTTTCACTAAAACCAAGTAACGTCCCAGATATACCTTTCCGTCTTTCCCCGTGATCAGAACGAAATTGTCCATTATTTATTAGGTATTGGCAGGAGACGTTAAACACATTTCACTTAAACACTTACTTACTTACGTACCTACCTACTTATATACTTTCACTAAAATCAAGTAACGTCTCTGATATGCCTTGTCCGTCTTTCCCCGTGATCAGCACGAAATTGTCCATTATTTATTAGGTATTGACAGGAGACGTTAAACACATTTCACTTAAACACTTAATTACTTACTTTCACTTAAACACTTAATTACTTACTTACCTAACTACTTACTTACTTTCACTAAAACCAAGTAACGTCTCTGATATGCCTTTTCCGTCTTTCCACTCGTTCAGAACAGAATAGTTCATTATTTATGAGGTAATGACAGATGATTAAACACCTCTCTTGCTTCTTTCCTTCATTTTACTGAAACCAAGTGACGTCTCTGATATGACTTTTCAGTCTTCCCACGTGATCAAAACGGAATAGTCTATTATTTGTGAAGTATTGTCAACGACTAGACTGGCTTACGAATCGGCATTCGAATTGTACCTTTTAGATAGGTCTATATTTCTGAGATGAAGTATTGTAAGTATTTACATTATTTACATTGTTCGGACCTCATATTTACTGTCACATTCACGACATTTCGGCTGTTGTACGCTCCGATCATCTTCAGAAGATATTTGTTGGAGTTTCGAACCGAAACCTTTATTTAGTCTACCGGAGTAGATTGTTCTAATTCCACACACCATGCCTTTGGATATATCAGTTATAGGTAAGAGATTGAACTCACAAATCTTTGGAACAAGTCAGTTTTTTCTTCAATCAACCAACGATTTTATATACTGGGCCCAGTATCCTTTCAGATGGGATCAAATATTGACCCCTAGCGACGACGAGAAATTTGGTACTAAATAGACCGCAGTAATTTGTCATTTTGTACAAGATTTAGGACTGAAACTTATACTGTTAGTTGCAGATTAGGACAAACTGATTTTTCGATTTTTAAACAAAATTAACATTATATTTAGTGCAAAAGCAGCAGTTTGTTGCGATAAATATCAACATCAAAAGTTAGATTCATAGATTTTACCAATTTTGAAGCGTTTAGTTTTAAATAAGGTCTGAAAAATATACAGAAATACTTATTTCCACAGGGTTTTGCGTCCAAACGGACTTCAAAATTTTAGTATTTCGTAAATAAATCCAAATAAAGTTGATATATTTTGTATTAATACATTGAATAGAAAATATATTCAAACCAGAATTCTAATTATGAATCACCAGAAGCAAAATATGCAGTTTTTTTATTGTATTCGATGAGTAAAAACTGCGTAAAGAATTGTAAAAGATTATAAAAAAGAATAGTCAATGAATTTGTTAGAACATTTGTTAGATAAAAATTAATAAAAAGAAAAAAAATAGATAAAACTCTATATAACGCCATAATACTGATCGGCACAAATAATAAGGTTTATAATACCCAGAAATTCCTACACAGATGTCCTCAAGGACACATGGCACAGTGGATAAAGGCGTTGGTTAGATCCAGTGACAGGACCCAAAAGGTTAAGGCAGTGGAGAACTTAGAGAAGTGAATTAACAGGAGATAACAGGAGATAACTGATAACTGGCACATGGAACTAGAACTGTCTACGCCAGTGAGCGAAATAAAGGGTTCAGTTCGACATTCCAACCACCTGAAGAAGTCCGGAGCGTACAACGGTCAAAACGTTGTAATAAATATGGCAACAAAGATAAGGACAATAGTCCGAATAATGTAAATAATGTACATAATACCTCATCTCAGAAATATAGACAGATACAAATTATAAGATAAAATATTTTAAATTTAGATTGTTTATTGCAAATCACCTTTAAAATACTGCACTGTATAATATAATACATTATAATATAGCCAGCCTATGCAGTAAATGTTCTCTTTGAAGTAAAAGCGGGTCTTATTTGATGGCACAATGATTTATTAATAATGTGCGTTTGCCTTGCATCATGTCTATATACAATTTAAAAAACTTCAGTAAATTAAAAATTTTATATAACTGTGCTATAAGGCTTTCACTGATCACCGGGTTGGAATTCCAATGCTAAGATTTTAAACCTCAACTTAATTTTTAAACTGTTTTCCTAAAAAAAAAACCATGATGATTTGGAAAATTATTTTGTGTCATTATTTATGATGTCAAACCCGACCTTTCAAATTGAGTGCAACACCACGGTTCCATTTGAGACCTACTCTATTGTACATAGCCAACATTTTCAAAACAACTTTGACAAGATTAAATGTATATTTGGTGCCTGAGATTCTCACTTTCCAGACTCAAAATCGCCTAGGCAGACTTTTGAGAGAGAGCAGATTCTCCACTTTTCAGCCTCTGTCCAGGAGATGCAATGTGGCTACCCTCTTTTTATGGCATTCAATGTTGGACAATTTTCCCAAGCATAAAGAAGACAATTAGAAGCCGCAGAAATGTGGTTCTATAGAATGTTGGTTGGTTGTTTTGTTCAATAGCCTATCAACCTCAGTAGGTCATTTAATGCCAACAATTTTTTTAAAATAGATTCATAGCGATAGTTTACTAAAAAAAGATGTGTATGTATACATATATATACATTTTTCAGTTACTCATATTTTTGTGTACAATCGCATGTATTGCTGGTAATTTTTTTTTTTTCAAAAACGTATTGCTGGTAATATTTTTTTTCAAATATATATTACTGGTAATAGTTTTTTTTGTTCAAAAATTAATTTCTGGTAATAATTTTTTACAAAGTATTTCTGGTGTTAAAACCTACTTTTACACTTTTCTAATGCTTTTTACCTCAGTTTCGGGGTTAACTATTTGCCCATAGCTGGGACCCTAACAGGTGCTACCACCCCGGGCCAGGGTGGACCTTGGAACACCAGCAATTAAGAGGTGGTTCGACGTTTCTCAAAACCTCATTATCTGAGGCCTTGCTGTTGGACGTAGTTTATCGTCTTACCCTGGACGCGGATGTATTTTATCGTCATACCCAGGACGCCTCATTGGTGGGGGATTTTACCCCTCTTCAGAGGTGCAGTCAGTGTATTCTACAGCCCAGCCAAAAGGGCGGGGTCTATAGAAGGATATTGAAAATGCCATAGACGGAGCGGTCTTACGGCAATAATGCGTTGAAACAACGGTTCCCGTACTATCACTGAAGTTAAGCAACGTTGCGCCTGGTCAGAACCTATATGGTTGATCACTTGGGAATATTAGGTGCAGAAGGCTTGGGTGTGCAGGTGGTGTAATAGATAATGATTCGGAATTTTTAATAAGAGAGGCAAGTTCTAATTCCAGTTGGGTTCGTTATATTCACTTACGCATAAATACCTTTGGGGAAGGCATGAATCTACCTCTTCTCCCCCCAGTTATGGGTTAATTAGTAAATCATTATTATCTCTAAAAAATATTCTCACAATCTAAAAATATTTTCTGGCTTTAAATAAGCTGCAAAGGCTTCAAAAACCGTAGAAAACGAATCCATCATGGACGGAATGAACAAACCACAAAGAAAGTTAAAAAAAATGGCAACAGAAATAACACTTATATTCAAAACCAGGAAACGAAATCTGGAGTTCCTAAGACGCATAATGAGTAAGAAGGGCTTGGAAAGATTCACCCTCATGAGGCATATTGAGGGTGCCAGTTATAGGGGAAGCCAGCGAGCCACGTACGTGATGACCTTGTGTGAATAGATGGCGAAATGAGAGAGGGGGACCTTTAGAAAAATGAAGCATGAGCTCCATGCATCCACCAGTTCAGAACTTTCCAGCTACGAGACGCCGTGCCGTTTCCACAGAGTTGAATCATCCTCATTTCCCTCCCTATTCCACTTGTAAGGAGGAAGATCTGCTCAGACAGCTTTCCCCAAACAACAGCCACTTTGTGGAACAGACTAGTGCATGAATACTTCTCTAACAACGCTGTTATTTATTTTAAGTCAAGGGTTAGTTGTTTATCTATCCTCCTTATCCGCATAACCTTCACTTCCTACATCCTCTGCTTACCTTCATATCACTCAGTTCAGTAAAATTTTATTTTGACTAGCTCTCGAACCTTGTAATATGCGAATTTTAGTCAAACATTAAGTATATTTCCAATGTCAGTATGCAGACATTGAGCCCGAGTTAAAAATTTGTCTGGTAATTTGTCTCCACTTCGAAAATTTGGAAGATAGATACCAACTGACCCTTGACTTGAAAAAAATAATAAATACTCCCTAAGGTTTTAAGAGAAGGACATACAAAATCTGAGGGGTTGCTTAGGGAATCTTGTGGCACGCTGTGCACCAATTCTTTATATTCGGATCTACCAAAAACGTGATTGGCTCTGCACTAACCTTCATCACTATAACATATGTTAGGAGGGTGTAGCTCTTCAGTTCTAAGAACTAAGCTGCTTAACCCTCATACGTCGATAAACGACGGGGTGTCCTCCACATACACACACGTACGATTCGCACAGCGCAAATCTTTCTATTCCCCATTTACCCACCTCGAATTTTGCCTTGTATCAGACGCGGTTATCGAAAATAAATATTTATCAAAAGAACGTTGATTAATATTTCATTGTTTCTATTCTTTATTTTATTTTATTTTTCAATGTTCTAAATGTATGCTGTCTGGCCGAAAATAGCCCAATATCGTGTGACACGAGCGACGTAAAGTTTCTGAGACAATCACAATTTTCTTTCCGCTTGTAACAGTATTTTAAAAATATTTCTTTTATGATAAGAATTTGATTTAATTTTCCAATCTTCCAAAATATTCCTAAATATCGTGACATATTGATGCGAGGAAAGAAATACAGGCAATTCACATTTCGTGACAGAGCAGAATTTTATTCAGACATTAAATGATTTGAAAAAAAAATATTTTCAGAAAATGAGAAGCCATGTTTAATATTTTCAAGATATTTTTCTATTTACTGACCGACAGATGAATGCAACCAACTTTCTTCCTACATTTTCACGGCATATAATTATTACCTATTTCACTACGCTGTTTTGTTCGGGCCAATTAAAATTCGAAATCTCATTGGTCAATAATTCATAGATTTAAATCATTATTTAAAAATAACTTTTGTACTCATTCGTATGAAAGCCGCCAAAATGGCTGTTATGTTCAATATGAATTTATAAAATTTATATTAACGTTATTTGCAAAGAAGGATGAATGATGAAAGAAACAAATAAGATAGATTACTCTGTATTTACCAGTAAATTATATATATATATATATATATATATATATATATATATATATATATATATATATATATATATATATATATATTCGTGTGTGTGTTTAAATGTGTATGGACAGTGAGAGGGGAGACTGAGAGACAAAGGAGCGTGTATATGATTATTATACAAATTTGTATGATTTGAGTATAGTGGTGAAGGCTTGTGGAGAACTAAACACGCTTTTTAAAAGAGCTGAATACAGGGAACTGGTGCACATCGTGCCACAAGGTCCCCCAAACGACCCTCTTCAGATGTTATAAGTCCTTCTCTTAGACAGATTGCAACAAATCGGCACCTGCACCAATTCTGATAATATATATATATATATATATATATATATATATATATATTAACAGAATAATAATCAATTCTGATAATATATATATATACATATATATATATTAGCAGAATAATAATCAATTCTGATAATATATATATATATATATATATTAGCAGAATAATAATAAATTCTGATAATATATATATATATATATATATATATATATATATATATATATATATATATCAGAATTGGGGCAGCTTCTCATTTTCTGTCCTACATCTGTATTATTTTTTTATCTAACGATAGATAGATAGATAGATAGATAGATAGATAGATAGATAGATAGATAGATAGATATGAGCAGGCTGAGATAGAAGCAGGCCGACAGAGATAGATAGATAGATAGATAGATAGATAGATAGATAGATAGATAGATAGATAGATAGATAGATAGATAGATAGGTGCATGTATATTGTAAATTAGAAATATGTCTACCTTTCAGCAAACATTTGATAGTTTACGCACCATTTACAATAGTACAGTATAATATTTTAAAATGACTAATAGATTGGCCGAAACAGCTTAGAGCCAACAATCCTTTGGGCAATTCCTCTACACGCTAATCTAAAAAAGGAAGGTCTTGTTCATATACAAGAGAAATGCAGTAAAAAGAAAGTAACAGTTTACGTAAATAGTTTACGTACCATTTACAATAGTACAGTATAATATTATAAAAGGACTAATAGATTGGCCGAAACCGCTCAGAGACAAATATCATTTGGGCAACTTCTGTATACGCTAATCTAAAAAAATGATCTTGTTCACATACAAGAAAAATGCAATGAGAAGAAAGTAACAGAAGTACTTTTTCAGCCATTATATATATATATATATATATATATATATATATATATATATATATATATATATATATATATATATATATATATGTATGTATTTAGACAGACAGCAAATTCTCTTTAGGCATGTCGGATTAAATAAATTACAAACATTTTATCTGCTTATTTTAGCATACTCCGTTCATATTCACGGACATATTTCCATGTATTACAATTAAAGGATGCAAAAATGTACTGTAACAGTGAAAATCACTTTTATTTCCTATGTACTTTCCATCTCTTTCTGATTATGCAAAAAATAAGCACACATAATATTTGTAATTTATTTAATCAAACAGGGGAAAAAATTTCCAACTGATGCCAAATCTGCCGAGTTTCGATCCTGGCTTGAAGCAATCGGATGTCTATCAAAACTGACGAGCTGTGATATAAGCGAAACAGTCTGTCTGTGGATGACAATATATATATATATATATATATATATATATATATATATATATATATATATATATATATATATATATGACAAAATATGTTCATTAAAAGTGTATTGGAATATACATACATATAAATTCCTACAAATGATATCCCTAGACATGGGCATAACAATGGGAACAGTCTACCATGATAAATAAATGGTTCAGTTCAGAAATCTCAGTAAATTTATATACACCTGAGGAGGGCAAAATGGCCGACACGTCGTGATAACAATAAGAAAGTGTTGTGTATGATACACCTAATTTACATAAGTGGAGTACCGACCATATAAATATGGGTTGGTACCGGAAGACGACGGAAGATTAAGAGATCGAATCCAGAGACTCTGCCCGACTGCGACTTAGTCAACCCATTCTGCAGGAACAGTCTTCCCAAGAATATACCAAAACTACCTGTAAATATTGTGTACCTTTTTTCATTGCTTCAATACATTTTGTTACGTACATTTTGTGTTGTATTATTATTATTCCATGCTTATTCAAGCTTCAACAGAAAGATAAGGACAATAGTTTGAATATAAATAATTTAAATAAAATTACATCTCTTCAATCAAGAAGAACTCTATCTCCATCCATATTTGTTTTACTCGGACTGTGACTGATCTTATCGAGAATGCAGCCTGATTATTAAGGCCATGACCGGAATGTCAAACCTTGCGGTTGAGTGTCACTTGATTCCAAAAGGTCTTAATTTTTCCCTATTTATCGACAGCGAATGGTTGCTTTGAATCTCTCACGTTTCATCTTATTTCTATGTGTCCTGTCTCTTCAGGTGATCATTGTTCTCCGCGAATTCCTATTCTTTGTGGCCATTAGCAGTTTTTTTTTCTACCTTTGCTAAGGCTTCCACACCAAGTTCCGTCATTCATTCACACAAGCTCGTTAGGTAAGTGGCTTGTTGATTTCCTCGTGCCCTTGATATACTCCGTCAAGGTAAGATTTTCCAAGTCCTGTTTCCTCATTATGCGTCCAAGGAATGTCAGCTGTCTTTTCCTGATTCTGAGTATAAGTATTCTTTTTGATACCATTTTTGTTAAGACTTTCTTGTTGTTTACTCAATCCACTCGTGGTATTTTCATTATCTATCTGTAGAACTACGTTTCTGCTGTCTCTTGTTTTCTCCTCATCAGTGAGAAAACTGTCCAGCATTCGCTGCCATATAAGAGGATGGTTAAGACATAGTAATTCAGCACTCTTTTCTTTTTCAAGCAAAATTAAATGCCGTTGATCGTTATTAAACTACTGGTCGACTTAGATCCTGATAAAATCATTTACACTTCACTTGATTGCGTTGGTGCCCTAAACAATCGAGCCGGGACTCATTGTGTTACACTAAGATCAACATAGTAAATATCAAGTAAAGAGATTATTGCAGCCTTTTGTGCAGAAGAAAATGGTGACATACTTCGAAGGCCAAATCTCTTTCGTGTCGGATGCTGCTTTTAAAGAAAGAAAAAAGAGAGAAAAGGAAAAAAAAATATATCATGACTGAATGAGGCTAAAGAGCTCATGTAAATTAGCTGCTGCTGACCAATCATGGTACAAGTTTCACTGAGCGGAGTGGATTGCATAGAAAAAAAATGCTAATTCATTTTCATGCTCCACAAATAGAAAACTTGCGAAAGGGACCACCAATCTGCTATAAAAGACTTTTCCGACCAAAACAGATTTTTGCGAAGCTACATTTGTGGACATGGAGATTTGAACTTTATAAACTTTTATTATACACCTTCTTAGCTATTGAAGTCTGTGTATATTACTCAAGTGCTCCAGCAGATTAATTAAGTAAAACAGATTTCCTAATGCCATCCTCATTGCAAGATATTTAGTTTCGTTTGCTTGTTTAACGGCATATCAACTCCTTAGGGGTCATTGAATGCCGAAATTTAATTTTCTTGGGAGCTTTGGTATTTTTTTTTGCCATTAAAATCTATTACTAGAATGTTCTCTATTTTTCCATTAAAATATATTAGTAGAATTTTCTCTTTTTTTCCACTAAAATCTATTACTAGAATTTTATCTTTTTTGCCACTAAAATCTATTACTAGAATGTTCTCTATTTTGACATTAAAATCTAGTACTAGAATGTTCTCTATTTTGCCATTAAAATCAATTACTAGAATTTTCTATATTTTGCCATTAAAATCTATTACTAGAATTTTCTCTTTTTTGCCACTAAAATCTATTACTAGAATTTTCTCTATTTTGACATTAAAATCTATTACTAATATTTTCGCTATTTTGCCATTAAAATCTATTACTAATATTTTCTCTATTTTGCCATTAAAATCTATTCCTAGAATTTTCTCTTTCTTGCCATTAAAATCTATTGCTAGAATATTTTTTCCATAGCTGGGACCCTTACAAGTGGTACCACTCCGAAGGAATATTCTACTTGCAAGATTTTATTGTTACACTAGTTTCATCGCTAAAGACGCTAGAGAAATGATTGTCTCCTTATCCCAACCAGGAGACCCGTAACCTATTAAGGTTGTAAGGGCGCCACACGTACTGCAGTTGCATCAGCAGTGGTATTTCTTTGTTAAGATATCCTGAGGGAACCCAACGTTCTCCAGGTAGGTTTGAATTCAGAGTTGTCCTTCTCTTAGTCTAGCCAACCAAGTCTCTCCTGTTATGTACCTATAGCTGGAGGGAGAAGGGATGGATTCGTACATTTCCCAAGAGTATCAGTCAATATAATGAACATGGCCGGAATTCGAAATCGGCTCTCCGATTCCTCAATCCGAGCACTGTCTATGACTCCCCCTCGACTCCTTATACCGCCGCAGAAACTATCTGAGTCCACCCGCCATATTCTATAGTTACAAGAATCAGATCAGACCCAAAATAGAGCGCTGCTGGCGCCATTCCTCTCTTTTCAGAATTGACAGACTTCAAAAGTGTTAACGCGGCCTTGTAGGCGATTAACTTTTTTCCACCTAACAACTCCTTTACGCACAAACGCGATGTTGTAAGACTCTCGCCATTCTTTCACTATTTCTACGGTTTTCATAACCAAAATTCCTTAATTTATCTAATTCAGAGTATTACAACTTATACTGAGCATTTCATGTATACAGAGGCAAACCGTCCTGATTCACTTCGCATACGATTGTTAAAAAAAGAAGATCCATTTGGAAAAGTTCTTTCCAAGAGCTGGTGCTTTATGGAACAGACTCCAGGGAGAATCCTTCCCCGATAATTAGAATCTTAATTTTTCAAATCTAGGGTCAACTGTTTTCTATCTTCCATAGATTCATAATCTATATTTCTTACGTTCTCAAAATCACCCCATTCATTCAGCGTCTACCACGAGTGGCTATCTTTCCTTCTTTTGTATTAAACTACTCAAAATCTTTCTCCTCTTTTTACCATGTTTTTAATTATGTCCGTCCTACCTGCTATACTTTTTTTACGCTGATCGTAAATCAAATTCAAAAGATAAAAATCGCTTTTTATGTGTGAACCACTCATTTGATAAGAAATAATTTATTTTTTTTTAAAATTCCAACTGTTGCAAAGTTCTCTATTATTTTATATATTACCAAAAAGTGAGATTAAAGCAAGCATAACATAATACCAACTTTAAAAGGAGTCATCATTACATATTGTGCTATTTGCATTGGTTCAACAGTAATATTTTGTCCAAGATATAGCATTATTTAATCTTGTTATCTTAATACATTTAAACTTTGGATCATTTAAGAAGATGAAAATAGAATAAGTTTAACTGAAATAAATATTACGCTTCATGCTTGGCTACATTAACAGTTGGATATATAGTTTAAGAAAGTGAAAGTAGAAACACTGAGACTGAAATAGATATTAAGCTCCGTGCGTGTTTTAAAACAAAACTTGAGTATATAGTTTATGAAAGTGAAAGTAGAAAAATTGAAATAAATATTACGTTCCGTGCGTAGTTTCAATAGCAGTTAAATATATATAATTGAAGAAAGTGAAAGTAGAAAAATTAAAATAAATATTACGTTCTGTGCGTAGTTTCAACAAGAGCTGAATATATAATTGAAGATAGTGAAAGAAGAAAAATTGAAATTGGAATAAATATTACGCTCTACGGGTGATTTCAACAGAAATTGAGTATATATATTAAGAAAGTGAAAGTAGAAAAATCGAAATTGAAATAAATATTGCTCTAGTCAAGTTGTTTCAACTTTTGTCCAAACATCATTTAATTATGTTATTTTAATAATCTTCAAAGTTTGATCGTTTACGAATAGCACGTATTTATTTAATCATGTGAATATAATAACTTTAAGGGCATCTGCTTATCTTAGTCTTCTTGACTATGACGACTAAACAGTATGTTTGATCCTCAATATATATTTGAACAGTAACCCTCTCTTTCGAGTGCCTCTAGAGCCTTTTATTGCGTTAACTTTAGTATAAAATTTTAGTTTGTCTATTATGTAATGGTCTGGAGGGAAATAATGACTTACATCAAACAGTTGACTAAATGGAAATGATAGACACACGTACTCTACTGATAAATACGATGGCAAAGAATGAGTTTTATAATTAAAAATGACAAGTAAAAAATAAAATAAGATTACCTGGTTTGTTATATATGAATTGCCTTTAAATTGGAATTATGTTCACTCTTATTACAATTGTAGTTAAAGAAGTAACCCGAGTTCAGTTATGGTGCAATTATGGAGTCGTATGGTTCAATGAGACCTAAGGTGTACATTTTTGAAATATTGTGATGAGATTTTAGCACTATTTTATTGAATTATGCTTATTCCATTTATTCAACTAATTTATCCATATAATTGTGTACCCTCAGGTTCGAAACGGAATTCAAGCCCAAAATTTTAATTCATAAAAATATCTTAAAAAATAATACGAATAGTTTTTAACCTCTCGACATATTAATTACTGATATCAGAACTAAATGAATCGAGGTTGTTCTTTTTTAGAGAAGAACAGGTTTTTTTTTTCTTAAAAATAGGTTAAATGTCAGTAAACCTTCACAACAGATTACTAATACTGTGTTTAATACAAAAGCCAACTTGTTCTAAATTCTAAGTCATTTTGCTAGTATAATGCGTAAATTTCTTTTTGACATACCATAAAAGATTTGAGCGGCTATCAATGACGTATATGTAATAGTCAATAACGAAACACTCATAGTTTTTAACACTAATACCGAATTAATCGCCTTGCCCGTGGGCGACAAGCATAAACATCACGAGTGTCTCTCCAACAAGAACGATTTTCAAACAGTAATCGTCGAAGAAACATATCAAGCAATATCAGCGAAGAATTTTCCACGGAAACCGACGATGAATATCAAGAATCGTTAACGGAAGCGAAGTAAGTGCTTAGAAGACATGAAAGAACTTTCGACATCTGACACAATGCTTTTCTCTTTTGAGTAAATTTATATCAACGACCGGAGAAGAGGAACTTCCGAATCGCATCAAAGAATACTTTTCGATTGCTTGTATATAACCTGGCCTTGCCAAAACACTTCCTTCAATGCGTCCGGTGTTTCTTCCACAGCGCCTCAATATTAATGCTTTTGCTCTCTGTAGCAGTGGTAGTATAATGACAGAACATAAGTTCCAGGTCCGGTTTGATCTCAGCAAGTTATACTTAGCTTAGAAAGAGTTTGTATAAGCCTTTCTATCTTAAAAATGAACTGTAATTCCGTTAAGTAGACTGTATGCTGCAATAACGACAAAAGTCGATACGCGACAATTTATCACTGTAACATCGAATCTTTCCTTGAAAAAAATACATTTTGAAACCATTAATAGGAAAATATTTACAGCGGTGTCACCGTTAATTAAGCCACCTCGTTGAAACTGTACCTGTCAAAAGCAAAAAATAGTTTAGCTAAAACAGAAATAGGAATTTGAATATAGGCAAATATATATTTTTATCTATCACCAAGGTCCAATAGGTGATTCAGAGTAGAGGGCAAGTAAATGAGGTTGATGTAAGAACTTGCAAGGAGGGAGCAAGATGGGCAAATTATTTGTCCCTCCTTGGTGCACACTGTTAGCGGAGCGGCCAAGTTTACACAGCAACAGCAGCAAGAAAACTGGCGCGATCAAACTCCAACTTCGATCACGTGACCACAGCCGTACCAACAATAAGCACGCATATGCAGAAGGCGATGTGACAAGCCGAAAGTTATGTTATGGCGAAAGTGAAGATCATTTTTGACTTACCCTTGTACTTGTGGACGGAGTAAGTGAGTCCCAAGAGACGTTCAAAGTAAGAAGCCGCCCTTGAGAGTTCAAGAATTTATTATGATTGGAGAAAATTCGGAATCTGTTCTGTGATAATGAAGCGTTACTAGCTTGATTTTTAGATGTACTGGATGTCATATGCTAGTTCCTCTCCCATAGAGCGGGTGTAACGGTCAGATTTTTGGAGCTATTGAATGTCATATGTAAGTTCCTGTCTCATAGAACGGCCGTGACGATCAGATATTTGGAGCTATTGAATGTCATGTCAGTCCTTGTCCCATAGAGTGGACATAACGGTCAGGGTTTTGGAGGTATTGAATGTCATGTCAGTTTCTGTCCCACAGAGCGGTGCGAACAACGCCAGAGGAGAGCAACGGTGTCTTGGTCGTTATGGTCTGAGATGGTGGCTTCAAATAATGTAGCTCGTCAAAATACTTTCTATGGGAATTACAACAGGGTAGCGATAGGCATACGATTTTTTGTCCGTGAGGAATGGCTTATAGGCAAAAATAAACAATTAGAATGGTGTAGTTTGAATAACACGAGAAAAAGTCCAAATCACAAAGAGACTGATCCGATGTTCACTACAACATCCATGTATTGGATATTTAATATGTAAAACATCTTGCATTTATTTTGTTTATATGTAAGACCCTGGTTCTGAACAAGAGATAAGTAAATTAACTAGTACAATATGATCTAATACGCCAATACATTTTTGAAAAAAAAATAGTATTACCTGCAATACACCAGACTCTCGACAAAAAACCTATTTTACAAATATACATCAATGAAACCTGAGCTACAAAATGATTTCTTACAAAGAATATATATTCTATTCATACGATCCTATCCTAAAAATCTTGTCAATGACCTATTGATATATACCATAAAAAAATAAACTAGACCAATCATACAACACTACACACCTTTTACCTTGAGAGGCTCTTGTGCCTTATATTTGGCGAACATTATTAAAAATAACAGAAAAAATAAGTTTTCTGATTCACCATTATTATTATTATTATTATTATTATTATTATTATTATTATCATAGGTGTCGGTCACTTCAAAACGGGGGTGATAATGGCTCTCTACAAATTCCTTTCCTTTGTTTTTTTCCCTATCTCCCCTCTTCCAGTTCTGCCATCGATTTGCAGAAGTTTGTTAGGTTGGTTAATTTTAGTGTCTGTCCCATTTCCCTTGAACATGTCTTGTGAGTGTCAAATTCTCTAAGCCCTCTTTACTCATTAGCTGTCTTAGAAATTACATTTGTCTCTGATTCTAAATACAATAGTCGATTTGCTTTCATTTTCCTTAAAACTTTCTCCTTGCTCATATACTCGGTCCATAGTCTTTTCAGCATTCTTCTGTAGAATCAAATTTTGGTCTCCTCTTTATATGTTTCTTATCATTTTAATCCAGGCAAGGGAATAAGACATACGGGTTTACTAAGTGCGCGAAATATGAGAAGAAGAAAACTTTATCGCGGAGAACAATAATAAAGTGGGGATTAAGCAGATAGACAGAAGATAACGATTGATATTGCATTTAAAATTTTGAAGATCAAAGGTGACTGGAAAGAAAAAAAAAACGGAAGAGAGTTCCATAAGCGGAAAGTGCAAGAGAAGAAACTGTTAGCATAGAACTTGCAGTTACATCTCGCGATTTCTACTGCAAAAGGATGAGACCTTGCCGCCAATCTAGTCAGTCAAGTTAAGTGCTAAACGCTTGGGCGATTATGTCTCTTTCGATTCATGACTGACTTGGTAAAAGATTTTCCCGCAGTAATTTGTGCGATAAACTTGTAGCCATCCAAGGCTACATAACCCAACCTGTCCAGCTATTCAAGGTTGGGGTGAGGTGGATTTAAACCTTTTCCAAGCGTATTTTTGCGTAAGTGAAGGTAACGAACCCGACTGGAATTTGAACTCGGCTCTCAGATTTCCCGCCCCGAGCCAATATCCATTACACCACAACGCACGTCCAGTCTATTAGGTTGGAGCATAATTATCAGGCGTTAATAAACAATATTTATTATGAAGAAAGAAACATAACAATTCAACAATAACATTTTAAAATGATTGTTCTGGAGCATATGACTATCGACCCGCATTTTTATAACCTGAAATTTTTTTTTTTTTTGAAAAATAAAAAAACAGCAATTTTGATTAGCAAATAACTCGCCTATAAAAACGCCTGATAATTATGCACCAACCCAGTAATACTTCGCTTAAATTCATAAAATTTAAGTACAAAAGCGAAAGGTTCTGAAAAACAATTATCTTGAAAATATTTACAGAGAAGACAACAGTGGAAAAGTTACTGGAGCCGAGATGCCAAAATAGGACCGATATCATTGCAGATTCTTTGTATTTTATTAAGAATCTAAACTAAGAATTCTAAATATACTGCAGAAGCACCGGACCAGATTCGGTAGCAATATTCAATGGATGAACAAATGGTAGACATCCAGTCGTTTTCGAAAGAGAGCACTGGAACAAAGCAATCAACGACAACTCACTTCAACAATGACTTGATGAGGCTTGTTACATGGCAACTGAGAAAATAAAAACTAATCCCTCTAGAAAATTGATTGCTTCAAATGGCCAATCTTGTAAGGGTAAATTACGCATCATGCTGGGATTCATAAATTTCCATCAGGACGTTATATCTTCTCGGCTTGAAATTGTGTGAATTAAGATTTATTCCGAGCCCGAATTGTGGGAATCTCTGCTCATAAAAGAATGCATGAAGACAATGCGTATTAAAATCGATCAGGAAAACACTACTTTGGGGTAAATAAAGATAAATTGGTGTATTTTTGTAACAAGTGAATTAAAAAAAAAAACTACTGTTCCAAATTCTTTAACAATCCTATGAATCCAGATTAACGTCTCGTAATTTTGATGCATGAGATTCTTCATTCGACTAAATCACAGATTTAATTTTCGCAAACACATATACACACATCTATTTCTTACTAGCAGGCTTCGCCCGCTCGCTATCGCTTCGCAAAGTAAGATATATTCATATATTCACAACTTGAAATGTTCGAAACAAAAATTTTAAATGAACATTTCATCCACAAATTGATTTGTTATAGTTAAAGAAAGTTTTACAAATAGATGTCAACTTGTTGAAGGCCAAGTAAAATGCAAATTCCAAACACTTTTCTACACTATAGAAGACGTTATTCTTAAAAATAACTATTTTTGATATGAAAATCAAAACAATTCTTGAATAAAAGAACACTAGTGAAGGACAGTTAATTAATGAAATATACTTTTTTTTAAAATCAATATGTAAATTCGTTGAAACCTGAAGAGTCATATCACCTAGAAGTATATAATAAATAGTACAAGTATTGAGCTTTTTTATTATGAATTACTAATAAGTAGAGGTGCTAGCCCTGGGGAAGAGCTGCCCGAGGCCGCGCCCTCTCATTCCATTAGAGAGATCGGTGCGCACATCGAGGTTCCCGTAACCAAAAATTTGGAAACGGTATGTTGCACTCCTTGGAACTTACACTAGAAGCTCCAATACAAACATTTCAGATGTTTTGGGTGTCAATCTGAGGACAATGCAGATGATTCAGAAATAGTTGGATGAGTCTAATGATGATTACGAAGGTGTTTGCAGTGATCACTAGTAATGTTATGCCTCCATTCTTCTTTTCACAGGGCCTCAAACTCAACAGAGAAGCCTACATGAAGCACTTTGAAAAGGTAGTGCTGCCCTGGGTCAAGAGGATGGCTACTGGAAGACACTATCTCTGGCAACATGACTCTGCACACCATGCCACTTAAGCAGGAGAACACAATCATGGCCGTTAAACAATTTCTGCGACCAGATCACCCATTACATCTGGCCATCAAATTCATCAGACAACAAACCCCTTGGTTATTATACGTGGGGCAAAGTTGAGCGAGGGAACAACAAATCTTCTTGTAAGACCAAAGATGAACTGAAGGCAAGGATTATGGAAGCATTCACCAACTTAAACAGGGAGACCGTCCAGAAGAGTGAAAGGAGATTTTATTGAATAATTTTACTTTTTAGCATTTTAAAATATTTTTTGCAATATTCAATATATCTTTTAAAATGAGATGCTAGTGTTATGGTATTTTTTCAAAATTTAGACAATTTATCCATTGCACACTCTATATATATATATATATATATATATATATATATATATATATATATATAGGGAAAAAAAACCTTAGTTCTTGCCGAAGTGTTTCGTCATAAGACTTCAAGACAAACAATGAAAGCGAAATGTTTTGTTGTCATAGTGACATTAACTCCAAAATTTTAAAAAGACTGACGCTCCTTCATAAGCCTCTTTCTGGACATTGGTAACTTCCTTTTTATTAGGAGTTTTTTTTTTTCCATGTCGACAATATAGTTAAATTTCCCAGAAATATATTATATATATATGTGTGTGTATATTTAAGTCATTTTTTTATGTTTATACGTTCTTTTTATGTATACAAATATTTAAGCTAATGCTCTGTTTATAATTTACCGTCCTGAATGTCCAAGAAATTTTCATAGAAAATATGCATCCTCCGACAGGTATCGAACCTGTATCCTATACGTAACCGTCATATAGCCTGACGAGCCTTAACCGATTGGGCCACAGAAGAGCGTTCGGTTAACAAGGTCGATTTTGCTGTTTTTAAACACGATACTCCATGATTTTCTCATTCATTCATATCTGCTCAATGCGTATCCAAATGTAAACAAATGACGTCATGCATTATGAAATGGACAAAATCAGACAATTATTTAAGATATTTTTATAGATACAAAATATTTAAGTAAATGCTCTGTTTTATAATAAACGGTATTAACAACATGTACTGCTGGCCTGAATGAATTATTTCAAGAATAGTATCACAGCCCATTAGTGATGCTAGACATCCGATTGCTTTAAGCCGGGATCAAGATACATACATACACATATATATATATATATATATATATATATATATATATATATACCTTGGAAAAAATTTCTCACAACCACACTACCCGTATTTCGAGCAATAGTTTTTTCAACTTGCCTGAGGAGATCTAACTGTCGAAACCCTGGTAGCGTGCTTGTGTGAGATTTTTTCCAAGGCATCTCGCTCTGCATTTTATATCTTGTATTTTATATTTCATAGCTTGCATCGATCACTTTTGTGTGTGTGTTTACGCCTTTCTAAGTCACCCCCTTTTTTGTCCTCATATTATAATATATATATATATATATATATATATATATATATATAACCTCCATTCCTTTACTAATTTTTTTTTATGAGGGGGGGTGTTCGTGTTATTAATATTTTTTATGCCATCAAATAGCATAATTAAATAATCGAATATTATTTTCAAAACCCAAAATAACGAAAAATCAATAAATGATGAATATCGAAAAAAAAAACGTAAATTAATCCGACCCCATTATTCGATTTGTGAATCATATTTCGCTACTCGCTCTTTTTTTAAAACATCTCCAAAACTATGGACCTATGGACTAAAACAACGCCATTGAACCAATTACATTAAAGAAGCCTTCATTCAGCTTAATAGAAAAGTTTTAAAAACACGAAACTTTCATAAAAACAATGAACTTTTTTTTCTAACATTCGATAATGTTTAATTAAGTCTTATCAGATTGACTCTAACGGAAACATATTAGAAAGGAACTTGTGAAAAACCTTTTCAATAATAATGAGGGTTTTACATGCATAGGTTGATAGATTATAAAAGCAGAGAATTCTATGTCATTAGCAAGCACATTTCGCGTAACATCACTGCAATGATTATATTGTGTCCTTGTGTCACAATTCTCGTGAAATATTTCTTTTTTTCTCCGTCTTTTTATTCCTACATTTCCTCCGATACAGCTCGTAGATTTGTTGAAGACGGCGAAACCAATTATCGTCCTGGATATATATATATATATATATATATATGAAGAAATATAATTTTTGAGATATGCTATTTTTATGGGATAAAGTGTCCATTATGACAGAGCGTATGCAAATATGAATTCAACATTGAATTCAACACTCAGAGGTAACAGACTGTTTCAAGTCTGATGATTGCTTTTAGCATGAAACAGACTGTATGAGTATGGACTTCAATATTCACTTGCATATATATATATATATATATATATATAAAAGTTTAAATGCCTTACCCAATAAAAAAAAAACCTTTATGAAGTCGTCAAAAAATGTTAGCGAATTATGACAGTTTCTTTTTATATACACAAAACCCTTTCAGGAAAAAATAAAATAAAAAAATAAATAAATCTCCATAGACACTTAACCAGACTAGGCGATATCTTCTTCCGCTTTGAATTTAGACACCCCAACCTTACCCTGACTTGACGTCTTTGAATGTAACTGAGATATTGATACAAATTATTAACCCTTATGCCCCCTGTTTTTTAAATAATTGCTCTAGCCGTTACCATAGTAATTTTAATTTTAATAATGAATATGCTTATAAAACGCGTAAATTTCAGGAATTAGTTATTCAAAAAAAAATTTTGCCTTAAGATGGAACAGAGCTTGGTACTTTAATTCAATTTAATTCAAATAATTATATTGAAGTTTTCGGCTCTTGTTTTGAAACATGAAAACTCTCATGTAGCGATGGAATCATATTTTTAAATAAATAGTTATATATATATATATATATATATATATATATATATATATATATATATAACAAAAGATATTCAAACTTCATTAGATTATATGAACTAAAAAGAAGAGAAATTAAAAGAAAAGTTTCGTTCATGATTTTATAATCACTTTCTTCTGTAACATGATCAATATTGTCATCGGACTCATCTGAAGATGAAAAATGTCAGAAATCTACATCTAGATTGCTCTTACTGACAAGCAGCAGCAGTAGTTACCGTATTAATGGGGCTAGTATGTTAGGTTTAAGTCCCCAAGTTCACTACAGCAAATTCTCCTACGAGAAAATGGCCTAGTGGATTAAAGGTCATTTTGTATTTGACCGGGGAGTGTGTACTTGGACTCTGGGGAAGTAGACGGGCAATAACTAAACAGTACTAAAAATAAGAAACTAGATGAGATATCTCTAAACATGGGCAGTGGATTAATTAAAGGATTCAGTTCGATATACAACTGATGAAGGCCAGAGAACGCAACG
>CAHIKZ030000746.1:212500-225000 GCA_903632075.3 Acanthosepion pharaonis | reverse complement strand
GTGAAGAATTTTATTTTATCATCCTGTCGGATTCTGATCCATATCTGATCTGCATTTAATCTTCAAGTCAATATATATATATATATATATATATATATATATATATGAAAATAAGTCCAATTTATAATCAATGACTGTTAGATGGGATCTAATTGATATATTAAGTGAACAGATTGAACTTATTTTATTTTGTATATTCCATTTACACACACACACACACAAGGATGATGGTGCCTCAGTAAGATGAGATTTCTTTTTTCCGATGTCATTTCAGCGATCTATATCATCTGCATATCTCGGAAAAACTTTACTTTCATTGTCTTTATTGTTGTATATATATATATATATATATATATATATATATATATATATATATATATATAGAAACCGGTACCACAACTATAAGTTCCATGCATCGTGCCTCGGATTTGTGTCAACGTTGAGGGGAAAAATATATATTTATTAATATAAATTTTAGTTCTATTATCACACATTGGCCATTGTTTTATTACCATGAGCTCTCAATGTCTGATACTAAATATATATATACTGAGAGAGAGAGAGAGAAAGAGAGAGAGAGAAACAGACAGACAGAGAGAGACAGACAGACAAATCGAGAGATAGAGAGAGCTATATATCTTGCGACTTTTCTCAAAATCCAACGAAAGTTTTGTAATGTACCTGGCATCTCGACTTCAGTCACTTTCTCACCGACCTAACTTTCTTACCCTCTGCCTTTTCTACAAATATTTTCATGGCAATTGTTCTGATGAGCTTTCTTCCTTGATACCTTGACTGAATGTATTTAAGCGTGCTACTAGATTGGCAACTAGGTCCCACCGTTAAACTGTTGAACTAGCTGAATACAAATCGTATGTATATTTTAATATTTTCTCCCTTCCGATATATTGATTCTTTGCTGGCTACTTTCTTGAATAATATAAACGCCACCTTAATCGCCATCTTCTGTTTTTCTCCGTTCTTTTATTGTCCTTCCTCCTCACTTGTACTCACTAATATCTTATTATTCTCTTTTACTTCAAGTAACTCCCTTCGTCCTAGTGCCATTAACACGTTACTTAGGGTGGAATGATTTTTTTAATATTAGTTATACCTTTGGACTTTTTAAAAAAATTACAAAGTATTTTTAATCTTAGAATCAGTTGCTTATTATATTCTTATCTGGAAGTACAACGTTTTAATGTTGGGTAACTTTTCTTTTAGTATTTTCAAAATAAAACCCCACAGCCGCCATATCTGTTTAGCGCTGTGATTGCTTCCCTTCTGAGTAACAATGAACACTTCAAAGAACATGCCCACCGGCGTAGCTTAGTCGGCAGATCAGCATCGATCCCAGGGCAGTTTTCAGAAAAGAACAAAATCTACAGCAAAGATGAATAGGAAAAGTAAACAGAAGAAGGAAAAAAAAAGAAATGGAAAAAGATTAGAGAAAGTAAAAGGAAGGATAAAGGACACAAGATGAAGAGAAAGAGACGGCCGAAATGGTAAGCAAGAGAGGGTAGAAGCGATGCAGAGGGAGAAAGCGAGAACTGCGAATGGGGATAAAAAGAAAATGAGGACAAGAAAGAAAAAAAGACGGTGTACAAATAAAAAAAATAAGACAAGAGAGAAGGAATATGGTGGATCTCTCTCTCTTTCTTTCTTTCTCTCTCTCTCTCTCTCTCTCTCTCTCTCTCTCTCATATATATATATGTCTATTTCTATCTCTCTATCTATGTCTGTCTTTCTCCTCTTTCTCTCTGTCTCGGTCTCCTATCTCCATCTTTTCTATCTGTCTGTCTATCCATCTGCTCTCTCTATCTATCAGTCTTCCCCCTCTCTCTCTCCCCCTCTCCTTCTTTATCTCTATCTGTTTGCCTGTATCGATCCTTCTGCCTCTCGCTCTCTCTCTCGATCTATGTGTCTGTCTCTCTCCTTCTCTCTCCCTCGAAAATTAAGTACGTGAAGGAGAAAAGGAGAAAATAAAAGAAAGTATGAATCAGAAAGAATGCGAAGAAAATGCAAAAGGAGAGATTTCTCGAGATTGCTGGATTGCCTTTTTTGTGGTTTATCAACCCTTTATGGCTTATTTAAGACCAAAACATATTTTAGGTTGTAAGAATAATTCTTGATGCTTTTTTTTTCGATTGAATTTTGCATTATGAAACTTTTGACAGAATTACAATGAGTTTTTCAGCTACAAGTCTTACTTAGCTGAGTTACATAATAATATTTGTAGTAGCAGATAGAGTGAGAGTAATGCGACATATGGGTAAGTGTATAAAGGGTTATAGTAAATATGGTGTGGAGATGACGAAAAAATTTGAGAAAAATATAAATGGAAGATTAACTGAAACGGACAACGTCTTGTGTTTGACGATAAACTATATCCGCGTCCTGGGTAAGACGATAAACTATATCCGCGTCCTGGGTACGACGATAAACTATATCCGCGTCCTGGGCATAACGATGAACTATATCCGCGTCCTGGGTATGAAGATAAATTATATCCGCGTCCTGGGTAAGACGGTAAACTATATCCGCGTCCTGGGTATGAAGATAAACTATATCCGCGTCCTGGGTACGACGATAAACTATATCCGCGTCCTGGGTACGAAGATAAACTATATCCGCGTCCTGGGTACGACGATAAACTATATCCACGTCCTGGGTATGACGATAAACTATATCCACGTCCTGGGTATGACGATAAACTATATCCACGTCCTGGGTACGACGATAAACTATATCCACGTCCTGAGTATCACGATAAACTATATCCGCGTCCTGGGTACGACGATAAACTATATCCACGTCCTGGGTATGAAGATAAACTATATCCGCGTCCTGGGTACGACGATAAACTATACCGCGTCCTGGGTATTACGATAAACTATATCCTCGTCCTGGGTATGACGATACACTATATCTGCGTCCTGGGTATGAAGATAAACTATATCCGCGTCCTGGTTACGATGATAAACTATATCCGCGTCCTGGGTATGACGATAAACTATGTCCAACGGCAAGGCCTCTGATCAGGAGGTTTTGATGAGCGTGGAACCGCCTCTTAATTGCTGGTGTTCCTAGGTCCACCCTGACCACGGGTGATAGCACCTGTTAGGGTCCCAACTATGGGAAAATAGTTAACCCCCAAACTGGAGTCAAAGCACTATAAAAATGTAAAAATAGGTTTAATACCAGAAATACTTTGTCCTAAAAAGTAGAAATTACGAGAAAGATGGGATAAGAACGTAGTTAAACGATTAGATAAAAGACAGAAAGAAAGTGTTAAAAAAAAGGGGGTATAGGTTTGGTCAGTAAATTTAGAGGTAATAACAAAAAAATTTAAAGTGAGAAAGAAATGCTAAAAACAAAGTATTATAAACGAGAGAAAGAAAAAGTGACTACAAAATAAATGCGATAAAAGTCGAGAAGAACATAAAATTGTTCGAGTTTCGAATAGAGATTGATTATTCCTAATAACTCCATTTTACACTTGCACATCCTTCCTCCCTATTTTATCTTCTCTAAATTATTGGGTTGGTGCATAATTATCCGACGTTTTTAAACAATATTTATTATGAAAATGAAATATAACAATTCAACAATAGCATTTTATTATGTGTGAATATCGACACGCATTTTTTCAACCTGAAAATAAAATAATATTTTTATTAAAAAAAAAAACGCAAACAAAACAGCAAATTTCATTAATAACTCGCCTAGAAAAATGCCTGATAATTATGCACCAACCCAATACTTGCACTCGATTGTTCAAAATTTTCATTTTTACTTTCTTTTAATGTTATCTATCTATCTATCTATCTATCTATCTATCTATCTATCTGGATTACGGTCGCATCAAGCTGAAACACCGGTTTCTGTAGGATCACCGAAGTTAAGCAACGTCGAGTCTGGTCAGTGCCTAGATGGATGACTGCTTAGGAATAGCAGGTGCTATGAGCATGGATGTGGCTAGTGTAATGAATATGGATAATGGCTCGGAATTGTTCATCGGTGAGCCGTGTTTCAATTCC
Organism: Acanthosepion pharaonis; assembly: GCA_903632075.3. Taxonomy (NCBI): domain Eukaryota; kingdom Metazoa; phylum Mollusca; class Cephalopoda; order Sepiida; family Sepiidae; genus Acanthosepion; species Acanthosepion pharaonis. The sequence goes on along the minus strand of CAHIKZ030000746.1, from coordinate 220,960 downwards.
AGTCGTGTTCGTTATATTCACATACGCGCAAATACCCTTGGGAAAGGTAATGAATCCACCTCTTCTCCCCTCAGCTATGTAGTAATTACTAAGACTTGTGTCACTGAGTCAATGTTATCTCCGAAAAAATATTTTCTGGCTTTAATTAAACTGCAGTGGATTGATAAGCTGTAGAAAACGAATATATCTGTCTATCTATCAATATCTCTCTCTCTCTCTCTCTCTCTCTCTCTCTCTCTCCTCTGTGTGTGTGTGTCTGTTCATAATTATCTACCTATCTATCAAATTAAATGTATGTCTGTCGCTCTTTGTTCATATCTATCTGCCTCAGTTTCTCATTCTCTTCTTCTCTCTGGATATTTTTCCCATTTACCTCAGTCCTTTCATGATAGTCATATCTATCTATCTATCTATCTATCTATCTATCTATCTCTTTCTCTCTCTCTCTCTCTCTCTCTCTGTCTATAAATATATATATATATATATATATATATATATATATATATATATATATACTATCACTTTATTTTAGTGGATACTCATTTATTTATTAATCAGTGTTTAAAAGTATATATATATATATATATATATATATATATATATATATATATATAGTTGGATTGATGTGAGTTTGTGAGCCTGGGTTTCACGCTCTTTGCAGTAGTCAGACAAACTCGCATCAATCCAACTAAATATGTTACGTCTATCACTGATATCGAGGGCTTTCCAAGAATTACCGCGCATATATAATATATAAATAATATATATAAAAATGTATATATATTTATATTTATATATATATATATATATATATATATATATATATATATATATATATATATATATATATATATATATATATATATATATATATATATATATATATATATATATATATATATATATATATATATATATATATATATATATATATATATATATATATATATATAATATATGGTATAAAACTGTCCAATCGTCAAATTAAGATTTGAACCAGTGTATCTTAGAAATGATTAAATATATCCTACTTGAATTGTCGAAGTTTTTTATAACATTATTGGTCTCTACTTTGAACAATAAGAATGCATTTAGTTCTAAATTTATATGATAATCATCTTGATGTTGTTACCTGCTGATCCAGTTTTTTTCTTCTAATGTTTCCTCTTTTTTAAACTTATTCACCGTTCTCTTGATGGTTCTTGAATGATCTTTGAAGATAGAAAACAGAGTACATATGTTGGTACCATTACTGAAAGCCTGAATGATCTTTATCCTCTCACTATTGCTCAGTCGGGAAGACATAGTGGGGCTAATACAAAACGATTTTAACCTGTTCTCTTTCTTTTTATTCAAACTCAAAGATTGTTTCAGTGATTCTTTCGACAAATGATGCCAAGATGGCTAAACGTCTTATCTGAAAACCTGAAAAAACGAAACTCAGTTGGTTTAGTTGTTTTTTTGTTTTTGTTGTTTTTGTTTTTTTTTTGTTTTTTTTAGATATTAAACATTTTGTGGTATTGACTATTATCCCATGTTGTTACAAGATTTGGACAATATTCCTGTTACACCCATGGCATGCATATATATATATATATATATATATATATATATATATATATATATATATATAGTTTATGCAAATCTAGGTAATCCATATGGGTAGACCCAAGGAGGATGATATCCAGAGAGCTCAATGTAAATTCAGAGCAAATAAATTTGAATAAAAACAGACCATTTTATGGTACCATGTAATAAATTATTTCACCACAGGGCTCTGGATCATCAGACTTTTACTTCCAAAGGTTGAAATGAATATATATATATATATATATATATATATATATATATATATATATATATGTATGCATATATATATACATATATATAAACACACACACACACAGATAGATAGATAGATAGATAGATAGATAGATAGATAGATAGATAGATAGATATCACCGTAAACAGACTGAGAAAGATAAATATATAGATAAACATCGTATAGACTGAGATAGATATAACACTGAATAGATAGATAGATAGATAGATAGATAGATAGATAGATAGATAGATAGATAGAGAGATAGATAGATAGATAGATAGATAGATTAAGCAAATCAGGAACTCATAGAACTATTCCATAGTTTCCTGTGGAATCCACTCGTCAGGATTAGATGATCTGCTATGGACTTTTAATTTCGAATTTTCCTGATTATCTCTTCCTCTCCCCCCTTTTCTTTCCTCTCTTTTTCTTCTACCATTTGCTTTCACGCTTTCGTCTTTACTTATTTTCTCTTTTTACCTTACTTTTCTCTTCCTATGTTTTCTCTTTTTCCATTGATTCACTTCAACTCCTCCACCCTTTATCTTTCTCTTTCTCAGTTAAATTTTACTCTAGATTCTCCCCTTAGTTCACTTTTTATGCAACACAGACATCTTTTGACAGTTTGCGTGCCTGTTTCTCTCTTTCTATCTTTCCTTATATATTCCAGCCTTAATTTATATCTAATATAATGAAACTATTTAAAGATGGATACCGTACTATTGTAGTTTTTTTTTTTTTAAATATACTAAAATTAATACCTATGATGGCCTTGTGTCATTCTTAATTAAGCTTAGTAAATAGAGAGAATAATTGTGAATTAAAAATTAGGGAGAAATAAAGAGAGAGAGAAAAAAAGGTGAAAAAGAAAAAGACATGAAGAACAGGTAAATAAGAGGGAAAGACAGAATATTCTATATTATTGCAGAATTTTGACAGACGAACCAAAATCAATTTTAACAGTCACACCAACACCAAGATACAATAAATAAAAGAGAGTAAGACAACAAGAAAAAAGAAAGATAAACTAATCGAAAATAATAAGAGAAAAATGAAAGTGAGACAACGAGAAAAAAAAAGGGTAAACTAATCGAAAATAATAAGAGCAAAATGAAAGTGAGACAACGAGAAAAGAAAACTAATCGAAAAATAATAAGAGAAAATGAAAGTGAGACAACGAGAAAAAAGAAGGGTAAACTAATCGAAAATAATAAGAGCAAAATGAAACGGTGGGACAACGAGAAAAAAAAGAAGGGTAAACTAATCGAAAATAATAAGAGCAAAATGAAAGTGAGACAACGAGAAAAAAGAAGGGTAAACTAATCGAAAATAATAAGAGAAAATGAAAGGGACAACGAGAAAAAAAGAAGGGTAAACTAATCGAAAATAATAAGAGCAAAATGAAAGTCAACGAGAAAAAAGAAGGGTAAACTAATCGAAAATAATAAGAGCAAAATGAAAGTGGGACAACGAGAAAAAAAGAAGGGTAAACTAATCGAAAGTAATAAAGCAAAATGAAAGTGAGACAACGAGAAAAAAGAAGGGTAAACTAATCGAAAATAATAAGAGCAAAATGAAAGTGGGACAACGAGAAAAAAAGAAGGGTAAACTAATCGAAAGTAATAAGAGCAAAATGAAAGTGGGACAACGAGAAAAAAAGAAGGTAAAACAAAAATAATAAGAGAAAATGAAAGTGAGACAACGAGAAAAAAGAAGGGTAAACTAATCGAAAATAATAAGAGAAAAATGAAAGTGGGACAACGAGAAAAAAAGAAGGGTAAACTAATCGAAAATAATAAGAGCAAAATGAAAGTGAGACAACGAGAAAAAAGAAGGGTAAACTAATCGAAAATAATAAGAGCAAAATGAAAGTGGGACAACGAGAAAAAAAGAAGGGTAAACTAATCGAAAATAATAAGAGCAAAATGAAAGTGAGACAACGAGAAAAAAGAAGGGTAAACTAATCGAAAATAATAAGAGCAAAATGAAAGTGAGACAACGAGAAAAAAAAGAAGTAAACTAATCGAAAATAATAAGAGCAAAATGAAAAACGAGAAAAAAGAAGGGTAAACTAATCGAAACGGAGCAAAATGAAACGGTGGGACAACGAGAAAAATAGTAAACTAATCGAAAATAATAAAAGCAAAAGATAATAATAATGAAGAATCGCACTTAGATTAAATGATTAAAATGGAATTTCTTTTTTAAATAACCTTTACATGTAATTTGCAGCCAGAAAATATATTTTAGATTGTAAGACTGTTTTGTAGATAATAATGACATGCTGATACAAGTTCTACTTATTAACCCATAACTTGGGGGAGAACTTTTCCGAATGGTATTTGCGAGTGAGTAAATATAAGGAGTCCATCTGGAATTGGAACTCGGAGAGCAGAGTCCCAATTCCGAGCCGTTAGCCATTACGCCAACTGCGCGTGCAACATTACAGCACATGATATTCCCAAGCAGTCACTGATCTAGGTACTGGGTAGGCTCGACATTGCTTAACTTCGGTGATCGTACAAGTACCGGTGTTTCAACGTGATATTGTCGTAAGCCTTAAGAGAATTAGAAAATCAAGGAGCAGTTGAATCTATAAAGAAACCAGCTGAAGAGAAATTCAACAATCATGATGAAACATCAAGAGATACAATTGAAGTTTCAAAGAGAAAAGAGAATAACAGTTATGGCGATAATGAAGGCAAAATAGATAGAAACAGAAAACAGATAAAAGAAGAATAAAAAAAAGAAAAGAAAGGCAACAGAAATGATAAGAGTCTAAGCCCGGGTATACATGAGCGATGGAGAGCAAGGGTGAAACACCGTGTCAGTGATTGGGGGTAGAGACGCTTCCAATAAGAGATGTAATGGCTGTAATGGCCAGAGGTGATCACAAATTAATAAGCAGAGCAATTAATAAAGACTCCGAGAACAAGCTAGAAGCACCGGGCTGTAATTAAGATGAAAAGAAATACAAACAGTTGAAAGTATTTCTGACCGTTGGCCATTGGACATCTTGGCCTAGGGCCGTGGACAAAGGGTGTACGGGTTGGGTGGCCTGGCGTTGAGACAGTTACGCCAGGGAGACATTTGATTCATCGAAATCCTTGCAGTCTCATTCTACTTTTGACAGCTTGTCACTCTTGTTCGCTTAATCAGTCTTTTTCTCCCTTTGATAATAATGTACCCTTTGTATTGGTGCCATTAGATTGTATTACTGTCATAATGTCTGTGCGCTTCTTGATCTCCTTCCGTCTCTCCTTCCCCTTGTACAAACGCACGCTCACACACACATACACACACACATATGTATACTTGAGTGTGCAACTTGTCAAGGTTATCTGCTGTTGCCGGGTTAAAGTTGCATTCAGTCTTATTAAATGATGTAAGGATTTTCTTTATTCTTCTCATTATTTATTTCGCTTTACAATTACTGACACAAATATGCTTTCATTTTACTCTACACACGCATACACTGAAAACACACACACACACACATATATATATATATATATATATATATATATATATATATATATATATATATATATATATATGGAGAGAGAGTACCTCAAGCGATACGCCAAAAAATTGAGTATACATGATATGATGAAACAATGCCTTAAACTTAATAAAACAAGGTTTATCGTCAAAATCGTTATGCTATTATTAAGAGGAAAGACCAAATATTTTGTTTTTTTTATTTTATTATTAAATTATATCTTTTAATCCGTATTATTACTTTGAAAATTTTGGATACAAATTTTTGTTTTTCTTGGGTCAACTGGTGACCATCAATTAGGATGGGAAATTTTAACGTCTTTTTTCGTGAATTGACTGGAAACATTGATTTGGAAATTCTTGCAAAAAATCAGATAATTTTTGGATGTTAATGAAACTTTCAGGAATAATTCACAAATCCATTAAATTATTTTAGAAATTTTTACATTTTCGAAAATCTTGGTAATTGTCAGACATAAGACTATCGACTGAGTTGTCAGAACCTCGTAAAGCACCCACCACCATTTAAAAATCACGAGCTAACGCGACAATTCTCCTTGCTATCGCATATCTGCGATATTTTAAGTAGGTAATATTTCTTTCAAATCATATTAATCATTCTTTAAATGAGCACCTTATACTTTAAATGAGATAATTCTACTTTAAATAAGCTTTAAATCAGCTCAAATAAAGTTTCAGAGGAGTATATTTGATATTAGAATGATTTTATTTAATAAATAGAACTACGTTGTGTTTCCAGAGTTGTCTATCTGGCCGGTTTCAGCAATTTTAGTCATTTAAAATATCATTTGAATTGAATTTAAATTTGGTTTGAAATAAGTATTTTGCTTATTTTGCTGATTGTAAATATTAAATTTAATCTATGAGGTAGAAATTAAAGCTAAAACAAAAGATTCCTGAAATATTTTTTAATTTTTAAAAATGTATTTTAAACTTTAGATATCGCCTTTCTTTGGAGGTACCTATATATATATATATATATATATATATATATATATATATATATATATATATATATATAAAAAAAATGGATGTGTGTGTGTGTAACGAATGCACGGCCGCAATTTTCGACGGATTTGCACCAAAATTTATATGAACTTGCTCCAAATGAGCGGGAAGGCCAAGACCGACTTTGCATTTCCCAACTCCCATCGATTGTGGAAATAATCGATGTTTTCATGCTTCTACGGCAGTTTTCATGTAGTTTGCGGCCATTTTCTACTGGCCAGATTGAGAGCCTATAGCTGGCTGCTACCAATAGGCAGGAAGATTCTACTGGCCAGCGTGAGAGCCAACAGCTGACTCACACGAATGTTAACTAGCATGCAAGCATGAAAAAAAAATGATAGCTGTATTCGTCACAAGTGGGAAAAATTTAAATCTGCATGGCACTTTCCTCCAATTGGCTCATTCGCTTGCTTAAACTCAACGTTGATTCTGATTCCGCAGAACTGGGTTGTGAAAAAGTATTTGTTGTTAACATTCTTTTTTTCATTCGGTTTTTCAGTTACGAGTCCTTTTTTTAAAGCTGATCGTTTTGTGTTCATTTTGTTTAGTTCTTTTTTCGTAACAGATTTAATGTTTAGTATAGAGCTTCGAAAAAAATTCGCAGTGTGAGATAGGCAAGAAGTAAGGCATGTAGCAACATCAGCACGACAAAGGGCACTCCTTTAATGGCAAGGAAGGGCAAAAATATTTTAAGTCAAGTGATAGCGATTGCTGTATGAGACGGACGATTTTTTAATTAAGCACGGGCAACGCCGGGCCATGCTGTATATATATATATATATATATATATATATATAACAAACTACAGACTACTGCGTCGTTTATAGAGTTTTATCCTCACGTGACCTCCAGACGAATAGAACGCAAATGAAAGAAAGTGTAGTCTGGCATTACTTACCCATGTGCGTAGTACATCCAATCTAATGCACAAAGGGAAAACATTAAGTAGTTAAGTCCACAAAAATTATTTGGTGAGTACTTAAAAAAAAATTATATACAAAAAAATACTCGGGATAGGTGTAGGCTTTGCCCTGAATATATATACAACGCACATACCCAAATAAAAAGCAAAAATAAAATCATCCTTGATAATGGCTGAATGTATAGCCGAAAGCGCTCGCAATTATAGAACATTTGGACAGTGTCTACACACTCTTTGTTCAAAAAAGAAAAAAAAACTTGTTCGAGGACAAGAAAAATTATATACAAAGTTTAATTGCAGTACTTTGTCTGTCGTGTTTAATCCAACATATATATATATATATATATATATATATATATATATATATATATATATATATTAGTATGAACCATTCATCCAAAAAGTAAATTAGTAAATTAAAATTAATTAGTTAATTATATAAAAAATGGCGAAATCCCTTCGAAAATAATTTTTTAAAGATGCATTAACTAAATGAGTGCCCTTCGCCGTTCTAATGTTGCTACTTGCCTTACAAGGTCAAAGTGAATTATTATTCTTTAATCACACAAAATGAACAGCAACACCTCCCTTGGATGCAAGCCAGCTTTAGCCACGGGTTTTGCACATTCACAATCTTGTTTCCAGCTCCGTTTGTGTCGGACATTATCATAAACGATCTATTTTTTTTCATTACCTGTCAGAATTCTGTCCAAGAACGTCTCTTTTTCTCCTTTTCGGGACGTAAGAGCAAAGAAATCGTCATAGTAACATGATGGAACTGTTTCTGTTCCGTCAGAGAATTTGGCACCAATGTGTCGAGACAGAAAAAAAAGTCCCTTCACATGTCGAAAGGCAGTTGAGATATCGATTTTCAAATCTCTTCCGTAGATTTTTTTTGTTTTGTTTTATTACCCACGATAGCAAGCCGGGCTTTTTCACCGAGGTCGGAGGTTCACCGAGAGTTTGCTTAATCGTTTACGTTACAATCACCCTGAGGAAATCTTCCAAATCCCTTTTTGGTTCGCCTAAGAGTTGGAACACGATCGAAAGTTACTTCTGATTTTTTTCCACAAAAGCAGTTTCCGGTTTTAGTTATATTATTTGTGTGAATCACACTCTAAAGTAAATACTGTCATCATTCTGGTATTAACGGATGCAAAACTCACAATAACTAATCGAGAGC
>CAHIKZ030000746.1:137500-207500 GCA_903632075.3 Acanthosepion pharaonis | reverse complement strand
AATCATTCGTTTAGCTTTCTTATCAAAGGCTTTCAAATCTACGGCCCAGAAATATATCAAGCGATTTTTTTTCCTATAATTAGATAGCAAATTCGTTTAAATGTGCAGGCTTCTTAAATAACAAGCGCATTTCGTTCTTTATTCATGAATTTTGCAAATATGCATTCATCTCCCTCTCTTCGTTTCACTCTCTACTCATATATATTCTTATACATACATACATACATACATACATATATATATATATATATATATATATATATATATATATATATATATATATATATGTGTGTGTGTGTGTGTGTGTGTGTGTGTGTATTGTCATAGATAGATAGATAGATAGATAGACTATCTGTGTATAGAAATATAACGATTATTATTATCTCTATCTTTTTGGCTTACGGTCATATCACGATGAAACAACGGATCGCCTACGATCACCAAGGTTAAACAACGTAGTCTAGTCAGTACGTAGCTGGTTGACCGCCTGGGAATACTAGGTGCTATAAGCTTAGATGTGAGTTTGGTGTAACGGATAACAGCTCTGAATTGGAAATCTGAGAGCCGAGTTCCCAATCCAGTCGGGTTCGTTAAATACGTTTACGCGCAGATACCCTAAGGAAATGTATGAATCCATCTCTTTCCCACCAAGGATTTGTATCAATAAATTATTATTTTCAAAATTTTTTACAGTTTAAAAATATTTTCTGGCTTTAAATAACCTGTAAAAGGTTGATAAGCCGTAAAAAAATCAAATTAATCAATCCATCTTTATGTCATGCTGCACATCGTACTCAGACTGTTACTTCTTGGATTCAGTGGTAGACCAAATGGCCCATTTGGTATTGGAAAGCTTGGCGGCTGATCTCTCCTCACATCTAGCTCTAACAGCTCAGAATGTGTGTCGGTGGGCAAGGGTGGTTAAAAGTGATGGAAAAATGGTTAGTTCTTTGTACTGTTGCAGTAAGCACATTGTAGCAAACGACCCTCATTCCCTTCGTATTCCATTCACGAATTATATGTTCTACTCGAGCAAATTCTTCCCATGAACGACCGCTTTGTGGAACCGACTCCCAAGATGATACTTCTCTGAACACTAAAATATTACACTACAATTACGTTAACTGTGATCTTCTCCAGGTATCCCAATAAATGATGCATCTTAACTCTGTAACCCTCTAACTTGAATGGCTCTTGGGTTTTTTACAGGATGTACATTATTGTAAAAAAAAAATAAATCCATTCCTCACACAACAGTGACCCAACTTTCCTTGCAGTAGATACAGCTATTGATTCATATTTGTGAATAACTATGCTGATGATATAACAGTATATAGGTGCACCTCCAAAACTCTAGATGACAAGAGTTTGGCAGCTGATCTCTACTCTGACCCAGCTCTAACAGCTCAGTTGGAGAAAAATTAGCTGGTTACAAAAGCCAAACTAGTGATATTCCATTGTCTCTGAGCAGAACTTTCACCGATTGCAATGAACAGATGTTTAATCAGAGTTGCCCTACGCCTTGAGCGCCTATTGGGGTTTAAACTCAACTTCAAGTGGAACATATACCATCAACCGCTAAAGCTACTGGAAAAACGCTGAGTTCCCGGTAAATATTTGATTCCTTCTGCTATTCTCTATCTTTACAAAAGCCAGCTCAGGCCAAAAATGGAGTACTGCGGCTATATATCGGCAGGAGCTGCCAAGTCTTCACATTCCAATCTCGGCAGAGTCCAAAAGCATCTCAGAGGAACTACATTTCTTAGTTCCATTTGTTCTAATCTTCACGAGAAACAGAATAAAGCAAACTTAGCCATTATCAGCTTTCATTTAATCGTCTATAAAGAAATATATTAACTGCCATTAATGAATGTATATCACCTGCATGCTGATCTTTCATCTGATCTCGCTCTAACAGCTCAATAAGGAAAAACCTTGCCTGTAACATTCAGTACCACCAAATCAAGCTAGTAACATTTCATCATCACAGAACATACTCAGCACAAGGCCCAAGAGCCACTCGAGTTAAAGGGCTACATGGTAAGAAACACTAACAAAGAGAAAATGCCAACAAATGACAAGGGACTACAGGAAGAGAAAGAGAAGGAAAAGTTTTCATAAGGATTCGGAAACCAAATCCTGAACAGGAAACAAGGGAATCACTTATACTCCAGTTCAAAAGACTGGAGAGGAGTGTGAACCGGATGATGCAAACTATAGACTCCTATTGAGGAAAAAATCACATTAAATCAATAGTATCAGGTCATCCCATAAGTTCTGTCCGAATTTTGAATAAAGAAACCAAGTGACCAAATGTTACATTTAATTACAGATTCAATCAACAATGTATTTTCCCTGATTATCTATGACTTCCTTCCATCTATTAATAAGCTTACTAATTCCATTTTATTGTTCTCTGAAATAAAATTTGATCAGTTTAAATGCATTTAAACATAAATATAATGTTCAGCCCCATTAGACATTATAAAATACTCTTTAAATTTCGTTCATTTTAACAAAATGTTAAAATTCGGACAGAACTTATGGGATGACCTGATAAATAAGTTTAGTTTTTAGGCGGGGTTGTGAGAAGTATAGAATTGAAGTAGACTTTAGAAGGAACCGAAAGTCAACTCCTACACAGGAAACAAAGGATACGCCTCCACCCCTATTCAAAAAGACCGTAGAGAAGTATGAACAGGATGATATGCGAACCTTCGGATATGATGAAAGGTTGTACTCTGAAAGAGGCTACTTGCTTCGAACGTTTACTGGGATTCTAGTTCGCTCAAATGGAAACATTGCTAAAGATGTTGGTAAAATAATCGTCTACTTTTACCGCTCCAGTAAGTACCTGACTCCCTCTGCTATGCTCGACCTTTACAAGGGCCAAATCAGGTCGAAAATGGAGTACTGCAGACATATATTGTTAGGAGCTATCCAGTCTACAATTTACACTAAAGCGTCGCCGCGTACTTGTGGGTGACAAATAATGTTCCACCCTCCAACACGTTTCTCACAAACCAGACGTTGTAAGCCTCTCACTGCTCTATTACTATTTTCCATAGAAAGTGTTCCGATGAATTACACATCCTGAACTGCCCGCCATGCCTCGCACATTGTAGTGAACCACCTTCATTCCCTTCGTATTTCTTTGGTAAGATGTAAGTTCTACACGAGCAGCTTCTAGATCAATCATGACTGAGTAGTCAGTCTGATCCTGACTGGGTGCTCAAAATTTTCGGCCTTGTACCACATCTAAGCTACGCTTAGAAAATCATTTTAGGGGACTTCGACGTGGTGTCGACAACATTGTCTCACTAGATCAATTACGTCTGAGAAGTGAGTTCGCTCTTCACTGGGCGCTTCATACTTCCGGCCTTGTGCCACGCCTAAGCTACGCTGAGTGAATTGCCAAAAACCCTTCCAATTGACGCATCCATGAATAGGCGTAATGTTGATACTAAACGTTTATCTTTGTCAGCTTCGCCATGGCGCCATCGGACCTAAATAGATATTTTTTTCTTCCATTTGAATAACGTTTCTTCTTAATGCGATGTCTCTTCAAGACATGGAGATCATTACTCTCCAGCTATTTTTCAGTGAATTGCCATAATTTCCTGTGGAAGATATTTGAATGATTTTCCGTTGCTTCTTCTACTAACTGTAAAATTCAATTTTTTTCTTCTCTTATATTGGTTGCCACCAAAGTCTGTAGAAGCAATTTTACCCTGCTATTTAAAACATAGCTCGATGTGGGGACAATAGACGGCTTTCCAAAGTTAAAGTTAACGTAAATGCAACAGGCTTAGCAGAAATTTGAACTCGGGTCGACATTTCTACTTTCAACGCTGTTAGGATAAATTATTACCCCTCCATTCGTTTTTTCTATCGCTACTCCCATGGCGAGTGCACAAACTACATTCCTTGGATCCACTAGATCTAACCTTCACGGCTAGGACCGGCCATGCCACTTATATAGTGGCAAATCACCCGCACATTGCTTTCGTATTCCATCGACGAGAATTAAGTTTCACTCGAACAGCTTCTTACTGCGAACCACTGCTCTGTGGAACAGATTCCCAATAGAATATTTCCCCAAACACTACAATGTTAACCTGTTCAAGTCCAGAGTTGACCGTTATTTTCCCCTCCTATAAACTACCACTTAACCTAACCCTATACCTCGAGTGACCCCCAGACCTTGTACAGGGTGAATCTTACTATAAAAAAAAGTACCATTTTTTTTTAAATTTTATTTTTATCCTTCTGCAAAAAATTTGAACAGATCTTTTTGCGAGCGATTTCATTAGCGGATTCTTACGCTGCCGTCAGCCATTTAAGCCGGAATTGTTTAGAGTATGTTTGATTGTTTTTATAGAAATATTTGTGGCAAGTCGGCATTTCCGCGTTTCTTGTGATTTTACAAACACAGAAGAAAGAAGTTACCTGAATGATAACATTAGAAAGTAGATTGTTCAAAAAAGTTAATCTCAGAAACAAGATTTTTGTTATTTTATTTATTTAAAAATTAAAAGGGCGAACGAACTTTTACAGTTACCAATATTTATATATATATATTTTCTGTCATGTCACAGTCTTTGTCTTTCAAATTTTTATTCCCTAACACATTAGCATCTGTTTACTTTTATATAAGACCGCATTACGAACTAATTAATCAAATAATAATCCGCGCTGGCCCCTTTACCTCTCCGTGCTTCTTTTTGTCAAAGCTACGCACAGTCAAGAGAGCGCATCTTTTGGGATCAGACGGCCGACCTTATTGTCGACCAGCCATTGTCCTCCCGTTAATAAAGGCTCGTTTTAGATTCTCATTAATCTATTTCACCACCTATGGGCCGCGCGCACGTTGTGGCGAGCCGTGATCCGAAGAACGCTAAGCTTTTTGTTGATTGGAACTAAACTTCTAATTTGAACGCATGGGAGGAAATGAATACAAGGTTTAACCTGTTAATCGGAAGTTGCTGTCTTCTTCCACTTGCTACTACAATAAAATGCTCCTCTAATTGCTGTGGCTGTATTAATTACTTTCTTTCATTTCATCCGACGAGGAAACACAGCGAATTTAATCTTCGGTAACAAAACCTACAGATTTTTCTTTTAAATATTTGAACCTGTCTCTTATTCTGTTCTTGTATTCACGTATTCAATTGCAGTGTTCTTACATCCAACAGGATACAATCTTGTAAGTTGTGAAATGAGTTTCTATGTTTTTTTAAGAGAGGACGGGATACTAGAGAAAGTCTTCAGTGAATTGTGAATATAAGACCGTGATATCAAAAGTTCTCTCGGCTTACGATCATATCACGTTAAAATCCCCGTCAGATCATCGAAGTTGTAGTAAAGTTGAACCTGGTCATTATCAGTATATCATTAATATCTCCAAAAATATTCTTACAATCCAAAGATGTATTTCGGGTTTAAATAACCTGAAAAAGGTTGATAAACCGTAAAACTCAAATCAATCAAATATATTATCGTTTTTAAAACTTATTTCATGTAGAGAATCTAAAGACTATCTATGACTCCATGATGGCATAACATTTACATTACTATTTATTTGTGCTTTCTGCTTCAGATATCATAATGACAGAATAAAATTTTGGGGTTTTGGCAATTCTGAGATTATTGAATTATTACACACACACACACACACACACACACACACACAAACCTAACACTCACACCTCACACGCATAAGGAAGAAAAATCAACGACAGACAAGTTATTAAAAAGTAAAGCTAGTGCTCTATGTCTAAATGAGCAAGACAGAGCAAATGCGCTGCCCAGTGACGCTAAACAAAAAGAGTGTTGTAGAGTGATTTCACAGTGGAGGCTTGTATTTGTACCAAGTCGGTCCTAAAATAGGTTCGACGTACAAAACGTTAGGAACTTGATATTATAGGTAATGACGCAGTAATCTAGTTGGGGTGGCTGATACTTTAACATCCGACTAACGGTCGTCCAGCATCGACTGACTGACCGCCTCCCTACTACTCCTACTTATTATAGGTGGGAGAGTCTATTAACTATAGAATAGGTGTGTTCCACTATAACAAAGACACAGAATTCAGACAGTTACTCGAGTTTCACGCTCCTGCGATCTTCAGGCAATTACAACACAAATGGTTATAGGAGGGACAGAACATTTATACTAACAAAACACGGAGAAAAGAGAAAGAGAAAATAGTGAACAATAGTCGTCCATGCAGTGAAAATAAAATGAGCAAAGAAAACATCCGTAGATGAATCTACTTAATCAGGAAGACTTTGATCTGACTGAACATGGAGTGAAACACCACTTGTTACACACAGATTACACGGTCGGTGTTTAATACAATGCAGACACCTATTAACTGAGGCATTTTATTTAACAGTCTAACAACATGCTAAGCTCTAATATATATAAAAATCCTACAAAAAAAAATTCTCAAATTACCATATTAGTAAAAAATGCACTCTCTTAATTTTTTAAAAAAATCAACCTTAGCGTTGCGACTGCACGCTCCATAAGTTTCTATTCGTTAACAGTGACACATTTCTAACAAAAACATATTTCGATTCGCATTTAATTTTTCGAGTCCGCTATTACCTGGATCTACTAAAAAACCAAAATAATTTCCATGCCTGAGGATGGCTGTATGTACAGCCGAAAGTACTAACAGAATAAAAAGAAGACCTTATACAACTTAAAGTTATTAAAAACAAGGATCATAACATTCATCGAGTGGTTCGTAGATGAATGTAACTTTAGTAAATTTGTTTGCGAAGATGTTTTCGCCATTTATATCATTAACTTTATTAATCTACTTTTTGTATGAATGATTGAACACACACACACACACACACACACACACACATATATATATATATATATATATATATATATATATATATATATATTAAATAAGTTTAAGTTTATTTTCATGAAAGTTTCACACATCGAAAAATCATACAGAGATCTACGTTTTGCTAATAATACGATTTAATCTGGAAAATACCCCATCTACAAAAACTTCTGTCGGTGAGTAATTTCCAATTTTTCTGTTTGCCCCTCGGACCGTTGATGAAGGACACAGGCGTATCCAAAAATTCCGAACATAATACCTTTCTCTCCGTGCTTCATTTCTGTCATATGGTTAATATTTAATTTTTAAGCTCTATACTAAACATTAAACACAAAACGATCAGCTTTAAAAAAAAAAAGGACTCGTAACTGGAAAAACCGAATGAAAAAAGAATGTTAACAACAAATACTGTTTCACAACTCAGTTCTGCGGAATCAGAATCAATGTTGAGTTTAAGCAAGCGAATGAGCCAATTGGAGTAAAGTGCCATGCAGATTTAAATTTTTCCCACTTGTGACGAATGCAGCTATCGATTTTTTTTCATGCTAGTATGCTAGTTAACATTCGTGTCAGTCATTTGTTGGCTCTCACGCTGGCCAATAGAATCTTCCTGCTTATTCGTGGCAGCCAGCAGGCCCTCACTCTGGCCAGTACAAAATGGCCACAAACTACATGAAAACTGACGTAGAAGCATGAAAAAATCGATTATTTTCACTATCGATGGGAGTTGGGAAATGCAAGGTCAGTCTTGGCCTTTCCACTAACTTGGAGCATGTGCATGTAAATTTTGGTGCAAATCCGTCGAAAATTGCGGCCGTGCATTCGTTACACACACACACGCACACACACACACACACATACATCCTGCCTTATATATATATATATATATATATATATATATATATAATTACAGCCCCTTTCTCTTTACTTCCCTCTCCCTCTTCTTTCTTTTTCCTTTTTTTTTTCTCCCTTCTCCCCTATCACTTCCGTTAAGTTAACCGTCTAAATAGGTCATGGTCTGGTCACTCCTCCTCCCCCAATACAAAGTATGCTTGAGAGAGATATGAAATTAATCCCTCCCTATACTCTACCATGTCTCTTTAACTATCCCTTTTACACTCTCTGTTAAATTACAGAAACTTACACTACCCATCAATTTTAATTTCATTTTTCGTTTCGTTTCATTTTTGGAAGTGCTATCTGATGATCCGGCATCCTTCAAAAGGACTCTGTTGAAATAAATTATTGTAATGGTACCTTAAAGTGGTCTGTTTTTTAAATTAAATATATATATATATATATATATATATATATATATATATATATATATATATATATGTATAATTTATTATTGATACGATACCGTCCGTTGTATGTTTTATTTCAGATATTATAATGGCAGAATAAATGTATTGAGCGGTTCTAAATTGGAAACCTCATTTTTATTATGTGCTACACGTCAAAAGTTTTAGTAACCGTTTTCAATCTCCTCGCTTCATTTTGGCTGTTACTTCCCATAAGAAACCCATTCACTCTTCTCCAACCCTTGTGGAATTATTGTTATTATTAGAAATGAAAATAAAATATAAAATAATAATAATAAAATGAAATTTATAAATAAAATAAAATTTGAACCTCGTTTAAAATAAATTAAATAAATAAAAAATAATAATATTACTCCCAGCATGCAACAGGGACTGTTCCTGCCGGAAATATGAACATCCTGCCAAGTGACGTATGATTCAATCTCTTTTTACCCAGAACTGTCGGGATGACAACACGTGTATAACTTCCCTTCGTGATAGGACTTGAGATATTACAGAGTAACTTAATCCCTTCTATAACATAAACATTATCACAATTGTAATATAAAACACATACACACTAATACACACAAATACATAAATATAATTGTATGAAATTTCCATGCAATTTACCATGTTTTTTTTTTCTTTTATTGTCATTATGTGCGTTCGTTCTGTTTTTCCTCGTGAACACTGTGGCACCATGCATCCGGACGATTTGAAAAAAATATTTATAGATATATGATTTGCTTTTTTACGGTTTATTAACCATTTGATAATTATTTAAGGCCGAAAAATATTTTAGGTTTTAAGAATAATTCTTTCTTTACATTCAAGCGATTTGGGAGAAAGAAAGAGAAAACGAAGAAGAAAGAAAGAAAAAATAATATGAAACGGGTCATAGGCGAACACACACACACACGGCTTAAGAGACGGAAATGAGGAGGAAAAAGGTTATAGTTGATAGGTAGCAGATGTCAAAAATATCTAGGTCACCTACGAACAAGCATTGACCGATTTCCGCTTGTCCACGAAAAATGGAATTTTGTTATCAATTGGATGTCACCCAAAAGAAGAAATCCATTGTTGAACATTGACGAAACACAGACAGTCTTCCCTGTGTTAAAAAAATCCCACACAAGAAGTTTTCACTGGCTAAATTGTTCTTTCTTTTGACAGAATAAACGTTTGCCCTGAGATAATAAAGATTTTTGTTATCAACCCATGGGCCGAAAGGAAAATGAAATATTTTTATTTTGCTTTAGAGACGCCAGCTAGGCTAGGAAAATTTATTTCTTAGATCATGTCCAATTAGCGATAAACTGCTTAACAAATACCACGTGTTAAAGCCGAGAGTGTCATCTCGGCCGCTCATGATAAGGGCGATTTAATTAATTTTTTTTTTTGTTAAGCAAGGTATTTCTTTCCCAAAACAAAGCCACGGATTGTTCACGCCCGACTAAAACGTCATTGGCCAAGGGGATCACATGACGCACGAAGGAGGAGGAAAGATACCCGACTAAGACGTCATTGGCCAAGTGGATCACATGACGCACGAAGGAGGAGGAAAGATACCCGACCAGGACCTCATTGGCCGAGAGCGGTCACGTGACGCACGAAGAAAATCAGTCGACGCCTCTATCAGAGTGTAAGTGTGAGGAGCCGATACGAAGAAGTGGGGAAGTTAGTGCACGCCCCTCAGAAGCACAGTAAGAGAGTGGGAGTGAGAGGAGAGTTACCGAAAATGGAAAAGAGTGAAAAATCCCTAACCAGAAATAAGAAGGGTGGATACGTATTTAGAATTATCGAAGAACCCCTGGCGCCGACAGACCCACCCCAGTTTTGACGGCGTCAATAAAAACGAGACCCCAACCGACAGAAATCAGTTCGTTCGCCCCAAGCGGCAGAAGAGGCCAGTTCGTTTGGCCTGAGTGCAGAGTTAGTTCAGACTCTGGAGAGAAGAAGTTCGTTCGACCCAAGCTGGCGAGAAGAAGTTAGTTCGCGCACCGGCGGCGGAGATGAGTGACCAGTGATTCAGACTCTGGAGAGAAGAAGTTTGAGTTCAGCCGCAGACCCTGGCGAGAAGTTTTGAGCCCCGGACGACAAGCAGAGATGAGCGCCCAGTGTTGAAACCGCATCAAGATAGCTGACCAAGATTCACGCACACTTTTGGACTCCTCTTCAACCAAGAACAAGTAGTTTGAAGAGCGACTTAGAATCAGACCACAGAAATAAGTTTTTCGACTTTCGTCCAAAGACACACCGAACACAAATTTCTTAGAGAGCAGACAACTTGAAGCCTTAAAGTTTGCCTAGCGAAAGCGTCGTGCCACAATCCACAGAACGGGTCGGGAAGTAGACATAGTCCTATGTACCGAACAAATAGACATAAAAAGTTTGTTACCTTTTTATTTGATACTTTGGACTTTGTGAGTTTTCATTTTATTTTCTTTTATACATAATTGTGTGTTATCACCCCCGTTGAACTCAGCTTGCATTACGGCCCCAACCCCTGTTTGATCTCGTCTGTCTAAGATCAATTCACAACGTGGGTAGGCAGACTGGAGATCAGTGCAGTTACCCTGGTAACCAGGCGTTGGAAGCAGGTTGGGAACGGCGAGGCTGGTATCAATCTAACCAAAGGGTTAGAACGTCACGTTTGGAGCAGCGACACCCGGACGGAGCAGCGAGGAGCGAACAGCTGACGCCGCGGCGAAGACGTCACAAATGGTGCTGTTTGGGGACGTCACAACTGGCGCCGTGGTAGATCAGGATAGAACGACACAGTCGGCGCTGCGACCGGAGGACGATGTCACACACAAACCAAAACATATGACCACGTGGTGTGGGTGAATATACCTCCACAGCTTCTCTAGGCTGGTTTGGATTCAGAATTCTATTTTTCCCTAAACTGGTTTTTAATTTTCATTAGGACACAATATGACATGGTATTTATCCACAGAAAGATTTGGAGAGAATTCACACCTTTCCTAAGGGTATTTGCATGGAGTCGACTGGTATTCGAACTCGGTTCTCCGATTTACTAATAAGTGAATGTAAAGAACTCGACTAGTATTCGAACTCGGCTCTCCGATTTGCAAGTAAGTGAATGTCACGAACTCGACTGGAAATCGAACTCGACTAATCTATTTCTCATCCCGAGCCCTATCCATTACACCCGCCGCGCATCCGCATATATATATATATATATATATATATATATGCATGTGTGTGCGTGTGTATGATTGTGTGTGCGTGTGTCTATAGACAAACAGATAAACATCAATTTAAACGGAACAAATAAAAAGTTGAGATTCCCCACGAACACAAATGAGAGAAAAAGCTTTGCCCAAGCCATATATATCTTCATCAAGTCGATAAGACAGCCAGAATGCGTCTTTGTGGAATAAGGTCAATGTGATCAGCAAATTTATTGAGGTCTGCATTAGTTCCGCAAAGATATTTTATTAGCCTCGACGGGACAAATGGACGTTGGTGAGACTCGTAATCTCACTGAGCGAGAGTGTCACTGCCGTCATAGATGCACACTCCCACCACAACGCACAATGGCGACCGAACATTGGTTTAATTTAGCGTTGATGTCTCCTGGCTGGCCAAAGAAAATCAGCAATTAAACTCATCAGAGGTGAATACGGATGTTGGTGTCTGCCTCGGTAATGACTTGGACAGACGATTAATGAATACTTTCACATTCCGTTGGAGACGCAGCCGGAAAATGCATAGTTACCCTCCGTGTCTGCTTGTGATTAGACCAAAGACAAATTCGAGCCAGTCGCCGCTCTCATCAATTTGGGACGAAATTGACCAAGAGAAAAACGAGTGTGTGTATAATTTCTTTTCTTTTGTATCTATGTAGGCATATATTTGAATGACTGATTATGTGAATATGTCTGAGAGAAAGAGAGGTAGGGGAAGAGAGATAAATGGATGGAAGTGAATTAAAAAAAAAAGCATGAGTGAGACAAGACGAATTAGGACATTAGAAAAAAAGTGCAAAACGCTTTTTTTATGTCTTTGTAGACAAGGAAACAACAAAAATGCTCTTACAAAACTTCAGTGCACACACACACACACACACACACACACATATATATATATATATATATATATATATATATATATATATATATATATATATATATAATAACTACAAAAAATACATAAAATTTACGAGAATTTAAAGTCTTTTTCAGGTCAGCAGAACTTCAGCATTAAAGTACTCAAAAGATGAGCTATGATAGTAAGTCAACCAAATTTCAATCGAAATATCTGATTGACTCAAGAGTTACGTTCCGAAACTCTCGTCAGGGCCAGATTTTCGATAATTTTCTAACAATCTTAATATTGGGAATTCTATGATCGTTTGGAAATTTGCGATAAAGGCCAAATTATATAAAAATATTAAAAAAAAAATATGTATATCTGTACATATATATTCCTCTTTTTATTTTACATAAATGACCTGCCTAAGAATATACACCGACCATTTGTGAATATCTATGGTCTATGGGGGCACTTCCAAATCACTTGATGACCATAGTTTGGCAAGTGATCTCTCTTCTGACCTAACTGTAGCAGCTCAGTGGGAAAAAAATATTTGGTCACATTCATTGCCTCAAAGACCAAACAGGTGACTTTCGTGCGTCACCGATCGGTCCGAGAACTTTCACCAATTGTGATAAAAATTTGAGATTAACAACTTTAACAAAATATTGCAATAGTAATCATAAATATGCTGGTTGTTATTTTAAAAAGTAAGGGGTTACAAATGAAAAGATTTGAAATTGACAACTTTTCCTATTTCACTGAAACAACAATTAAACATTTCTATCTTCCCTTCTTTTTTTCTTTCTTTCATTTTCTCGATGAAACCAAGTACCATCTTTGAATATGTGTGTTCCATCTTCCCACATGCTCAGAGTGAAATAGTCCATTATTTATGAGGTATTTACAGGACATAGCATACGTATATACATGCTAATTAAGAAAGTAAGGGAGAGACAAGGAGAATTTAGCAATCAACACAGGCATCCCCAATAGTTTGATTCTTTAACCAACCCTCTTTTTACTTTACATAAATGATCTGCCTAAGAGTATACTCCGACCATTTGCGAATATCTATGCCGATGATGCAATGGTATATGGGGGCACCCCCCACCAAAAAAAAAAAACAGAAGATTGACAGCTGATCTCTTCTCTGACCTAATTCTAACATCTCTTAAATTTTATCATTGCTGATCGGACCCTACACTCTCACTAATCACGATCAATGGATGATCTCACAGGGAGACCCCAATGCCTTGAGCACCTATTGGGCCTTAAACTGAACCCAGACTAAATAATAATAATAATAATAATAATAATAATAATATTGATATGGCAGTCCTTATAGACTGCAATGTATCTTTCAAGATATTCAAAAAGATGTCAAAATACAAGGACCTTGAAATAGAAATCTCAAAAATGTGGCATATGGGAACATCAACAATCCATGTTGTAGTTGGAGCCCTAGGACTGGTTGGAAAAGATTCCATAGACTAATTGAAGAGATTCCTGAAAGTCCATGCCTCAAGGAGATACCAAAAATTGTTCTGACAAGTACAGCCCACACTTTACGAAGGGCTTTATCTATGTAATATTTTTTTTTTTTTTTTTTTGTCAGTGAAAAGTGTCATGATGCCATTTCTAACCTTAGGTCCCTGGGTGGGACCCGGAAAGAAATGTGTAAACGCCAGAAATCAAAGAATAATAATAATAATAATAATAATAATAATAATAATAATAATAATAATAAACAGTGTAAGACATCTTATGTACCCTGAAGGTAGTTGTTAACGACCCGTCCTCCAACCAATGCAGGTATTTCCCAGGGGTTGGTTCCTGGACTAACTCTCTTTCTACTTTACAAAGATGATCTTCCTAAGAGTATACTCCGACCATTTGTGAATATCTATGCTGATGATACAACAATATATGGGTGCACCTCCAAAACTGCACATGACCAGAGATTAACAGCTGATCTCTCCTTCCTGACAGGTAGTTGTTAACGGCCAGTCCTCAATGCAATAGCAACAATGCAGGTGTCATTCAGAGATCAATTCTTAGGCCAACCCTCTTTTAAATAAATGATCTTCCTAAGAATATATACCGATTATATCTGCCTAAGAGTATACACCGATTAATTCTATGCCGATGATACAATGGTATATGCCTCCCCACCACAAAAAAAAAATAAAGAAGAGATTGACAGCTGATCTCTTCTCTGACCTAACTCTAACATCTCAGTGGGGGAAAAACTGTATGGTTATGTTAAACGTCTCAAAAAACAAACTAGTTATATTCCATCATTGCTGATCGGTCCCTACACTATCACTAATCACGATGAATGGATGTTTCTTCAGGGAGACCCCATTACCTTGAGAACATATTTCGCCTAAACTTAACCCAGACTTAATAATAATAATAATAATAATAATAATACTTTGAACAATACGAATGTATTTAGCTCTTAGTTGAAATGATGATCCCTCTTCCTGTTGTGACCTCCTGATCCTGTTTTCCTTTCAAATGATCCCGCTTTTTTAAACTTATTCACCGATTCCTTGATACTTCTTGAATGGGTTTTGAAGATGGAAACCAGAGTATACATTTTGGTATCTGTTATGGTAATTTACCCACGGACGCATGGACTCTCCCAGCTATAAATAGGAGCCGGTACTGCCTTTTCGAGAGGGAATTTTCCAGCAGTCAGCTCTGACAGTCGGACTGAACATTCTTGCTGTAACACTCTCGTTTGGATATGTTTGTATTACTGTTTCTGCTAATATATTTGTTTAACTCAATTCCTCTCTTTGTGTCATTATTTCTGACCCTAACAAGGTCACAAGAGTATCATTACTGAATACATGAATGATCTTTTTCCTCTCACTGTTGCTCATTTGGGAACACTGTGGGGCTAACACAAAATGATTTTAACCTGTTCTTTTCTAGCTGAAAACGGCAAAGAGTTTTTCAGTAATTCTTACGAGAAATGGTGTCAAGATCGATTAACGTCTTATCTGAAAACCTGGAAAAAAGAACTTCCAGTTGGTTTAGTGCTTTATAGATATTAAATATTTTTGTGGAATATATATATATATATATATATATATATATATATATATATATATATATACCTAGGCATAACAGCAAAATTATCCAAATCGTATATCTCTCTCTTTCTCTCTCTCTCTCTCTCTATATATATATATATATATATATATATATATATATTATAATTATTTTTTTAAAATATATTATCATCGCAACACCGAAATTCCCATGTTTCAAAATTCAAATTCAATCATAAAATTTTCACGATCAGCGATGCTAAGAATAACTTTTTGAAATTGATTTATTTAAATGTTATTCTTAGCATCGCTTCATATGGAACGGAACTTTGATTTTACGTTTAATTGTTATGATTGAAGTTTCAGTTTTAAAACATGGGAATTTCAGTGTTGCGTTGACAATATATTTTTTTAAAAACAATGATAATATTATGCTCTACTATTGTATCGAAAACATTTTTTTTTTTTATAAATCGTAAGAACTCTGAATTATAAATCTCATTGTTTTTCACATTATTTTTATATATATATATATATATATATATATATATATATATATATATATATATATATATATATATAACCACAGTGGTGGTTCTATGAATATATATATATATATATGTGTGTGTGTGTGTGTGTGTGTGCGCGTGTGTGTTCAGAAATACTTCGACAAACATGAATATAAGGCAATATCAAGTGTGTGCAATGTTTTGGAAACGCTAAATAATTGTCATTTTCTCTGCAAGTATATTAAATACACATACGTTCTCTAATTTCGTAGAATATTTTATTGTCTCTGGCATACAAAGAGATATTTCATTGATTTTTTTCTTTGCTTGCTGCACCTCTACAATTGCATTCAAATAGTCGCCTTCTTATCTAACATGCATACCAATCTATATTCGGCAAGTTGAACTCAACGTGTGTGTACATTAAAACTCTTGTGTTACCTTATTGATTAGCGGTATCCATTTTGGAGATGGGCCTACTTTTTTCCCGCCTTTCTGATTAAAGTCGAAACAAAATTCCACTAATTTCGAACGTCTTTGTGATAAGAAAACTAATACAAATATTGATAGAAACGCTCCATTCCCGCCCGTTGTTTAACACAAATTCATCCAGATTTCCTACACTTGGTAGAAAGATTTCTTAATCATTTCACCCAAAGCAAGGCGATAATGTCACTAAGACTCAGTTGGGTTGACGGAAGTAAAAGAGAATGAGAAAACTTTAGTCAGAAGTGAGGAGAAAGGACAATAAAAGAACAGAGGGCATCCGGTAGACAGAAAACGACTATTGATTTTGAATTTAAATTTTTGAAGATTATAGATCGCAGTGTAGCAAGAAATCGAAAGGGCGTTACATAGGCGAGAAAGGAAATTGTTAGAATAGAAGTGGTGATTGCATTTAGCTAGTTCATTAGTAAAACGGTGAGTCCTAGTTGCCAATCGAGTAGAAAGCTTAAATTCATGTAGCCGAGGCAACAGGGAAAAAAGTTTATTAGAACATTTGCCATGAAAATATTTGTAGAAGACAGAAAAGACACGACACGTCGTATTTTTTAAAATCTATATACCTTCGGGATGTATGCTATTACAACTTTCCATAGCTTCCTTAAATTTGCGTGAACCACCATTACATATTGCGAAAGATAGTGGAAAGTTTTGTTTTTTATTACCGTCTATAGTGTTTGAAATTCCAAGTCTTGCTAACCGAGGATTTGAGCGTACTGTCCGAGGATTTGAGCGTATTGGCCGAGGATTTGAGAGTACTGACCGAGAATTTGAGCGTATTGACCGAGGATTTGAGAGTACTGGCCGAGGATTTGAGAGTACTGACCGAGGACTTGAGAGTACTAGCGAGGATTTGAGAGTACTATCCGGGGATATGGGAGTAGCAGCCGAAGATTTGAGCGTACTGGCCGAGGATGGGAGAGAACCGGTCAAGATTTGAGCGTACTGACCGAGGATTTGAGTGTATTGGCCGAGAATTTGAGCGTACTGACAGAGGATTTGAGTGAACTGGCCAAGATTTGAGCCTACTGACCGAAGATTTGAGCGTATTGGCCGAGGATTTGAGAGTGCTGGCCGAAGATTTGAGCGTATTGGCCGAGGATTTGAGCGTATTGGCTAGAGGATTTGAGAGTACTGGCCGAGGATTAGAGACCGTACTGAGTACTGACCGAGGACTTGAGAGTACTTTGAGCGAGGATTTGAGAGTACTAGCCGGGGATATGGGAGTAGCAGCCGAAGATTTGAGCGTACTGGCCGAGGATGGGAGAGAACCGGTCAAGATTTGAGCGTACTGACCGAGGATTTGAGTGTATTGGCCGAGGATTTGAGAGTACTGCCCGAGGATTTGAGAGTACTAGCGAGGATTTGAGAGTACTGGCCGAGGATTTGAGAGAACTGGCCAAGATTTGAGCGTACTGACCGAGGATTTGAGCGTATTGGCCGAGGATTTGAGCGTATTGGCCGAGGATTTGAGCGTACTGACCGAGGATTTGAGAGTACTGACGAGGTTTTGAGAGTACTAGCGAGGATTTGAGAGTACTAGCTGAGCATATGGGAGTAGCAGCCGAAGATTTGAGCGTACTGGGCGAGGATTTGAGAGAACTGGCTAAGCTTTGAGCGTACTGACCGAGGATTTGAGCGTATTGGCCGAAGATTTGAGCGTACTGTCCGAGGATTTGAGAGTACTAGCCAGAAGATTTTAGCAGACTGCCCGAGGATTTGAACGCATTGCCCGAGGATTTGAGAGTACTGGCCTAGGATTTGAGCGTACTATCTGAGGATTTGAGATTTCTTGCAATATCAAAATACCACTATGAATGATGATGGCCGTATAAAAACTCTGCTATTTTTAATAATTTATTGTTTACTTTAATGAATGAAAAGGGAGACAAGAAAAGGCCATTATTATTAATATTTCACTTTAAAATATTTGCTTCCAAAAGCTAAGCAAACTATTAAGAAACAAGAAAATTCGCAACAAAGCAAAGATTGCTGGACTTCACTGTTACACCAATCATCCAATTACATAGCAGTGAACACACTTTCCACAAAGTCTTAGGCCACATCATGTTGAAACAGTGGTTCTCGTACGATTAACGAAACTAAGCCTGGTCTGTGCATACCGTTGGGAATACCAGATCGTGTAAGCTTAAGGGTGCGGGTGGTGGTATAATGGATAATGGCTCGAAATTGTTAATCGGGGAGCCGAGTTCCAATTCCCATTGGGTTTTTTAAATTCACTTACGTGCAAATACCCTTAAGAAACTTATAAATCCACCTCTTCTTCCCTCAACTATGGGTTAATTAGAAAGTCTTGTATAGCTAGAAGTACAGACTGTACAAATCGCTAGATACTACTATATATATATATATATATATATATATATATATATATATATATATTTATTCGAAAATTATAACATAAATATGTTATAAAATCATTACAAAAATAGCAATTTTGTTTCAACACTTCTGGTGTCTTATCAAGTGATGGTGTTGAATGTAGAAACTACAATCAATATGTTCTATATTCAACCCTATCACTTGATAAGGCACCAGAAATGTAGTAGTGATTTTATAACATATTTATGTTATAATTTTCAAATAAATTATATTTGCTCTACTTTGTATTGAGCACTATTTTAAGAATAGTATTTTTTGGTTATTGGAATTTAAATATATATATATATATATATATATATAGTGTCCCAAAAAATATAACATTATTTTAAAAGCGATTATCTTGACAACTACTACGTCTAGCTCAATGAAATTGAAGAGTTTAAGCGTTGAACATCATAAGTTTATTGTTAGACCAATTGTTCAATATACGCACCGCCTGTGACACGTCTCAATTGAAGTCGTTAGTTAAGCTCTTGTCAATGTTGATGTTTTTTGATAGTCTACCAGATCATTTAACCATGCATAACCAGCCTTCCTCTTTAAATTTTTGGTACCAAGTTCAAATTTTTTTGCCGGTTGGTGAAGCTTTTCCAAATTTTGCAATGTAGGCACGTTGCACTGTCTTTGGTGAATGTGCGCGAGCATATTCAGTGTCGCAAAATTATTTCTCATTGGGAGGGAATGTCATGGTTTAACCTGAAAACAGAATAAAAATAAAACATTAAATATAAAATCTTGATCTTTTTCTATACATTTTGTGAAAATTTAAGGTTATTTCAACAAGAATTGCCGAAATTATTCGCCTGCGAAATGATGTCAAATTTTTGAGACACCCTATATATATATATATATATATATAGATAGATAGATAGATAGATAGATAGATAGATATAGACAGACATGTCTCATTGAATAAATTATAGACATTATGTCTGCTAATTTTTAATAAAATCCATTCATACTCAGGAATAAGCTTCCGTGTATTGATGTTAAAGGATGAGAGAAATGTGCTATAGCTCTTTAAATGTTTTTATTTTCATTTCCCAGGTACTTTCGATTTTTATCCAAGATCATCTTCAGGGGTGCAAGTGGTATAAAACTATCATATGTGTTGTTATCCATTACCGTAATTTTTTCGTTATGCTTTTAAATGCAAAATGGTTGACAACGTGCTGACCTTTCATTAGAACGTGAAAAAATTATCCATTATGTATTTTTTCTTCTATGTTATAATGCCATATATATATAAATATATATATATATATGTGTGTGCATGTTTGTGTGTGTATGAAACATGGATACTGTTGGCAGACACAGAGAGAAGGATCCAAGCATTTGAGAAGAAATCCATGAGAAAAATCCTTGGCCTCTTCAATTGGGAACATAAACCCAATGCGTTTGTGTGGAAAATGATTGAAAGTTTTGTGGGACACCTAAAACCACTTCTCGCCACTGTCAAACAGAAAAATGGCGTGTTTCGGACACATTACAATGCACGGCAGCCAGTGCATGACTATAATGCAAAGCACCGTTGAATGTGGACGAAAGAGAGGACGTCAACGCAAAAACTGGTTGGACAATGTCAAATAATGGACTAGTATGACTATGGCAGAATTGCAGATGTCTGCCGTTGATAGAGCGTTGTGGAGGAGATTCAGTGTGGTTTCTGCATTTTGATTTCTTCTCCCCCTCCCCCACGATTACAAAAGTCAAGGAGATGATGACGATGATGATGATGATGACGACGACGACGATGTATCGCTAAACTTCTATTAACTAAAAAATAAAGATACAGAATCTTAAACAAATCGCTGGCTTTAAATAATTTGCAATCGGTTGATAATCCATAAAAATGAATGAATCTTGAGGCAACAGAAAGATGTGGAGAATACCATGGCAGAAATGTGTGAGTAACATGACAGTTTTAAAGAAAATGGCAACAAAAAGGACATTTAGAATCAGAAATTGACCGTTGAAATTTCTATGACATATCATGAGGAAAGAAAGCTTGACACTCACAGGAAAAATTAGAAGCAAGTGGACAAAACGAATCAGCTATTATCCTACCTAACGAACTTGTGTAAACGATAAGCAAATCACGGTGTGCGATTAGTAGTACAATGACTGGTTAAGTGCTACAAAAGCAAAGAAACTGTGGAGAGACGTTCACTCAAGATGGTAAAAAGAAGACGAAGAAACTTACTTTTGCCTTATTTCTATTGTTTTTGCTACGCTTCACAGATCTCTATATAAAGGTTAATAAATATAGATCTGAGAACACAATTACAAACGAACTGAAAGTCCACATTCTAGTAAAAAAGAGTAATTTGATGTTCCAGCATTGAGACGTATATTTTTCTGTCAGTTAACTTAATAGCTGTTATATACCGTACCTATGAACACTAATGGATATGTCCAAATCCTCATAAATACGTTGGACACTATTGTAAGTAGGGGTCATATGCTGCCTATGTAGTCCACCACTAGCAGTGGTTTACCTATTCACGCCGCTGGTGAGTATTATATTTTGTTGATATAAAGATTACCATTTCATTTCCAACATCCGTTTTGGTCATTCCTCATTCAGTAACCTTTTCTAGGTTACAAAAATAGTCAATATATTTTATCAGATTATTTAGCTTAGATCAAAGCGCATAATATATTCTTGCTAATTGTAATAAGTGGTACTGAAAGAAAGGTGATCATGATCTCAGATTTTAGTCTCAGGCTGTCATAATTAACCTTAATTAAATTAGATGTTTTTACATACACGTTTCTCACATTGTAGCAACCACTTCTGAGGGTGATGATGATCGCCCATATCGTGAAGTGACATAGGCGATCATCATCTTCATTTATTCAGTTAGCACATTCTGCACTGCTGTGTTCATCTTCTCCTCTGTTGTAATTATGTTTCATGACGACATTCAAGGCAAAATTGTGCAATGGCTTGACAGTTCTTTTTGCACTAGTGATGTTGAGATTACCAAGTCCATCCTCTCAGAATGTCGTCCGCCCACTGATAAAGCCGTTCTCCACTGAGGCACAGCTCCTACGCCCAGGGTGGCGTCTGACCGATGGTCGCTTGACACAATTTGGGGAGAGGCGTTTACTTTCACCGGTCAGGTCAAAAAAAACTTTCTGACTACCCTCACACAGTTTAGCCGGCAGATTATGGGCGTTCATGTCTCTCCAAAAATCCTATTCCTTGTGGGCCTTACCAGTTATTCTCATTTTAAGACTTCTCGTCCCTTTCCGCCATTAATTCACATAAGTTTGTCAGGTAGGTTACTCGCTGCCTTTTTTTACTCTGTGATGCTTAGTTTTACCAAGCCCTTCTTCCTTATTATATAAGTTATATAACGAAAGGCAATTTTATATGTTACTCTGATAAATGTATTACACAAAGAAATGGCGGCTAGATGTAATCGAAGCAGTTCAAATTACAACAGAAAATATGTTTTATATAATTTCTTATATATGTTTCCTTAACCGAAATTTAACCGTTATTTATTTACTTATTCACATATTTTGCACGTAAATTCAGGTAATCAGTATTTCTTAATTGGGACACCTTGGAAACGAAAAAGCAGCGAGAGAATTGCGACGTTTCGTTCGTAAATAAGGGATTTTAGGGAGGAAAAAATTCATTACCCACAAGGATGAGAAGACGATTTAGGACTCTGCTGAGACTGGAATGAACTGACCGAGAACTAAAACGTTACCTCGGTGTAGAAAAGATATACGTCTTGTCACTACAGCATTCTTTGATTGAAAAAAGGAAAAATATAGAAAGCCAGAAAGAGAGAGATAGAGAGGGGGGGTGGATCATTCTTTTTCATATTATACAGCTTTAAACAACTCCTCTTAGCAGGTATTAACAGAAGTCTCTTGTCAGACAAGATGGAGTAGTCCCAGAAATCTATATATCTCCTCCCACTGCTATGGGTTAAATAGCAGTCTGGGCTCACTTGCCTTGGTTGGTAACTAGTCTAGGACAATTCTTTGAAGTTAAATCCTGTAGGCATGAGGTTAGTAAAACTTTTCTTGCTACTGAAAGAACCACAACACCAGGTCGTGTAGTCTGACTGTGGCACTATGCTCTAGCGCAGCGTTTCTCAACCGAGGTTCCCCGGAACCCTAATGCTCCGCAAAAGGTCCCCAAGGGTTCCGCGAGAACAGATGAGATAATCTAATGCACTTTTGACTTTTTATTTAATTTCATATACGTAATATTACTAAACGCACACATATTTTTGGTTATTGTAATATTGTAATATAGACATCTGTGAATGAAAACTCCCTGATGAAGTATTGCAAACGAACAGTATGAGTTTTATTTAGAATTACCAAAATATTTGGCAAAGAAGTATTAATTATTCCTGAAACCAGTTATTCAATAATATATATACTGTGATATTTACCACGTGAACTACGATGAAAATAAAATAAGAAAGATATGGTAAATAATTTTGTTTTTGCGCAGGGGTTCCTTGTGGCATGTAATTTATTTTAAGGGTTACGCATGGGTATAAAAATGGTTGAGAAACGCTGCCCTAGTGGGATGTTTATAGTTTTAAGTGAGAGATGGTGTGAAAGAGAGAGATGGACATTGTTACAACAACGTTTCAGCTGATTCCTTCTACAGTCCCCTACATATGTACAATTTGTAAGGAAGAGTAAAATCTCCTTTTATTGAACAAAATGAAAAGAAATGATATTTAATTTGCCAACCTGTTTGCTTACCATTCTCTTTCTTTACTTAAGGAAGACTGTAGAATATATCGGACGATGCCCTGTGCTAATAATATACGTAAGAAAAGGATACATAATGACAAAATATTCTGTCATACTTTATAATGTCATCCGTTAATTACATGAATAAGATTAGACCAAAAATGGAGTATTGTTTCTATGTCTGGCCTAGAACTGCTCAATTCTCACTTTCCAGCCATGATAGAATTTAAAATCGGCCTTGTGGTTGATGGTGGATTTTCCTCCCAATGATTACTCTGATAAATGTATTACAGAAAGAAATGGTGGTTAGACGCAATCAAAGCTGACACAGCTATTTTGTCACTACTCCCATGGCAAATGTTCAAGCGAGCTACATACCTTAGTGTCATCGTCTCAGACGGTTACAAACGAAAACCTCATTGCTACATTTTCAGTGTTGAATCACCCTTATCTCCTACTTATTTTCTCCGGAAGTAGGGCATTCCGCTTCAGAAAGCTTCTTCCTAAGAATGACTAATTTGTGGACTTCCATGTGGAACACTACAATCTTAATCTCAAGGCTCCATTGTTTGCTGCCTTCCTTATCCTCATAATATTCGCTTCCTGTCAGCTCCTCTTTCACTTTCATATACCATGAACTTCTTTTAACACTAAACCTCTACCTTGAGTGGCTCTCGAGCTTTGCAATTGTATTATTATACGGGCCAATCGTTATCCATCTTCCTTATCCTCATAATATTCACTTCCAATCACCTCCTCTTTCACTTTATTTACCATAATTTTTTTGATGTCAACGAACACTCGTTGCCTCTTTTGTAATGCTAGTTGTAGTAGAGACTTTGTAATCACAGATAGAACTATAGTAACGCCGTTGAACAATACTTGTGTCAGACGCCTTCGAATATCACTCACTCTAACAGTACTTGCTCGATAATGCCCGCTTGAATAATAATCCGTATAGTGATCCGAATAGAGAAATAGTATAGTGAATAGAGTAGATAATAGCGGTCAAAAGAGTGATAGAGGATAGCATAGAAATAGCGATCTGTACAGTATAGAGGATAGACTAGAAATGCAGATCAGTTAGATGACAAGCTACTTTCTACTTATGCATTTCCTCTATGATCACGTAATCCACTTAATTCAATAATAGCATCACCTCTGTTTGCTCGCTGGAGATCTATGTTGAAACTCAAGTGCCGGTAGCGACACTTTATTCATATATAACAATAAACTTCTTTTAACAGTAACCCTCTACCTTGAGTGGCTCTCGAGCTTTGCAATTGTATTATTATACAGGTCAATCGTTATCTATCTTCCTTATCCTCATAATATTCACTTCTTATTTTCTCCTATTTTACTTTCAATCATATCACACCTCACTTATCTTTTTTATGAGTAACCCTCTAACTTGAGTGGCTCTTGGGCAGTGAGATTTCCTCCTCTTACGTGAATAACACACACCTTATTTAGTAAGCGTCTACCTTTAGCGAATCTTGGGCTTTGGATTGAGTAAACATTAGTTTAAAAAAAAAAAAAATTAATTTAATTCGCCCGGACAAATCTTGGAATACGATTTATTAGTCTGGCACAAGGCTATACAAATGAAGCATCGTCAGAGTACAAACTCATTACGACATTTTTTTTTCTGCTGAAGGTTCTTTCTAAATGTCGCACTACGGTAGGCACCCAATGTGTCTGTATTAATATCAATGCGTTAGTGGTCGTTTGCTTGTACGCCATCTTGATGCAAGAAGGAGCAAAAATGACGTTTGAGTACATATTTATCCAAATGTGTAAACATGCGCAAATGGACAGAAACAAGCTGTTCAATGTATCGGTTGTATGTTTAAATGTGTATATTGGTATATGTATGCTGATGCTTAACTGTTAGTGATTTTGTTCGGTTAATACGTATACGCGTGAGTATTTGCGTGTGTGAGTTTATCTACGTTCTGTAAACGTTTATGCGTGTCCCACTCTGGGCCTATGTGCGTGTTTGTGAATAAGACGTGTGACCTGAGCGAGTTCGGCTCTTGTGTACGTTCCCGGCAAATCTAAGCGCCGTCAGCCAATGTCAATGAAAAGAAAGACAAAGGCACATGCCAATCTAACGAGGAAATCAGCGTAGAGCGCTGGCCTCTGGCCAGTTACCGATGCGCTGCTGAACCACTCTTGATCTCCAGATGGCACTGCAGTGCGAGCCATGGCGGCTCGCTTATGAACAAAAGTAGATTTCCGCTAATCAAAGGCACCTGTACCTGCGCTCTTTGCTGCTCTAATAATGTCTACAGTGAGTCAACATCCACATCACGTGTCACACGCTCACAAAAGCCTAGTCGCCCACTACTCCGACTGTGGCGCGTCGTCGAAGGATTAGACTTATATCTGTTTGAATTTCTCCCTCTCACTTTCTTTAATTCTCTTCCTCTTTTTACATCTATCTATCTATCTATCTATCTATCTATCTATCTATCTATCTATCTATCTATCTATCTAGTTCGCATTTTCTTCAGTTGGAAATAAGTACGTAATAGCTTCGCATATTTGATCATTTACCCTTTGTAAATATCAGTATGTTCTCTTGATGAACGTGATGGCTCATCTAGTAAAAACAATGACTCAAAAATTGATTATTATAAATATTGAAGGGACCTTGGCAGTGTGCAGATAACTCAACTTGATACAAAGTTCTATTTAGTCTAACATGCCTCATTTAGTTTTATGTTATTTATAACATTGGCTGTATTTTATTCAGCCCCGCGAAATGCATACACTCCATGCGTCATTTCTTATCTCTTTGCTTGTACGCCATCTTGATGCACCTCTGCAATTGCGTTCAAATAGTCGCATTCTTATCTTACACGCATTCCAATCTATTTTCACCAAGACGAATCTAACGTGTGTGTACATTAAGCCTCTCGTGTTACTTTATTGATTAGCGGTATATTTTTGGCAATAGGCTTTATTCTTGCCGCTTTTCTGATTAAAGTCGAAGCAAAATTCCGTTAATTTCGAACGCCTTTGTGATAGAAAAACAAATACAAATTTTGGAAGAAAAGCTTCTTTCTCTTCTGTTGCAGTTTAACCAATCTAAATTTTTTACTCTTGATAGAGAAGTATTTTTAATGTCACCTCCCTTCAAGACATAGCAAGATAATGGCTCTCCACATTTTCTTTAATATGTGTGAATTACCTTTTGTAAGTCTATGCTCTTGTGGGGTGCAGTGGATTTAGAACTCCATTTTCTTTGCTATCGAAGAATTGTCGTTGCATGGGAATAACAGTGGAGTGGTTTCCAGCTGCCTTCTTCACGGTTTTTAATTCACAGTAGGGTTGATAACAGTCACGCATGAACGGATAGTCATAAGCTAGTTCAAGACACAAGCAAGAATTCAGACAGTATATATATATATATATATATATATATATATATATATATATATATATATATATATATATATAATTTCTCTAATTATGGTAATTGGTTATCATTATTGTTAATTACCTGAAGAAACGTTTAAACGTCGTAACAGAATGTACAATTTTGTAGTAATTGCTTGCATTTTCTAATGTAACACTGCATAATAAATAAATATTTATTGCTCTACTTTTGCATTGAGTCCTGTTTTAAATTAAGCGTAAGTTAGATTTTGGTGAACTTAGTTGATTCAATATGATCTTTCCACTTCATATCAGCAGAAAACATTAGCCTTTGAAAGCACAATCTCTTGAAGGTTAGCATTAGCCATGCTGATGGAAGACAAAATGAGTTCTATCAGTTTTCTTTCTTCCTTTTTTCTGAATTTTTGTCTTATGGTGTTTCCCTACCCACTCATTTCATAAAAAAAATGCACTTTCTTGCATCACATGAATGGTATGCTTAAATTTAAATCAAAGTGTATGTTTGATCCATACTGGTGGGGGGATCAGTGTCATTAGCATGTCCAAGTGCATGTCTAAAAAGTTTGTTTGATAATAGTTGGGCAAGCATTGTAATATTATTTTTCTTTCTTTTATATATGCATATATATATGTGTGTGGGTGTGTATATATATATATACACACAAACACACACACACATATATATATATATATATATATATATATATATATATATAGATAGATAGATAGATAGATAGATAGATAGATAGATATTGTTTAAATGTTAAAACCTTACAAAAGCCCGAATAATACCTTTTGAACACACACTCTCTACCGATTCAAGAAACATCCATATCGTCTCGGTTTTCGTA
Source organism: Acanthosepion pharaonis (assembly GCA_903632075.3). NCBI lineage: Eukaryota > Metazoa > Mollusca > Cephalopoda > Sepiida > Sepiidae > Acanthosepion > Acanthosepion pharaonis. Next base: position 179,788 of record CAHIKZ030000746.1, on the reverse strand, counting down.
TCCTCACGTAATTTCCTAACGTAGACAATTTATTTAACTAAATCCGCCATTTTTATATATAATTTATTTTGTTTAAACGTTGTTTTTGATAGGTAAAGCTCTGTTTTTAATAAAACAGTATTTTTTTTTATCCAACTCCATCTACCGGCCTAATTATTCGAGAAAACTTGTCAGAAAAATATGCGTCTTCAGACAAGGTTCTAACCAGCATCCCCTGTAGGGACCCGTCATGGGATCTGACGTACCTTATCACTCGGTCACGCAGGACTTACGGTCAATCAAGGCCCGGAGAACGCATATTTTCTAACAAGATTTCTCGAATATTCAGGCCGGTAGATGCAGTTAGATAAAAGTATAACGTTTAAACAAAACGAATTAAAAATAACAATATGTCGGAGTTAACCTATTTCCTATATATATATATATATATATATATATATATATGTATGTGTGTGTGTGTGTGTATGTAATAATTTATTCGAAAATTATAACATTAAAATGCTATAAAATCACTACAAAAATAGCTATTTTGTTTCAACGCTTCTGATGTTTTCTCAAGTGATGGTGTTAAATGATATATATATATATATATATATATATATATATATATATATAATCCATAAGTTAAATGTTCAAGTGATTAATCTATTTATAGTTTCGCATCAAAAACTCTATTCAGAACTAGATTTGAAAAATCTATTGAACTTATTATCAAATACCATATGTATATTCCATTTTTGAACGAATGAACTCTGATTCTAATTCTAAATTCAAATTTAAAATTCTTAAAACGCTTGAGCTTCATTAGAAATATTACAAGTTTAAATTAGAAACAGTCAATATATATATATATATATATATATATATATATATATATATACATATAAATATAGATAATTGGACTCGTTTCGAAAAACCCTCGAATTTTGATTTGCTAATCAAATCAATCTCGAGGGAAAAATGGTTTTAAAAAAGAAAGAGCTACAAACATGAACTTCTGCCGACAAAAAAAAATCGCACAGATGCAGGTCTGAAGCCAAAGAGAAACCCCGATATGAGTAACAACTAACTAACAAAAGAGCTCAATACAACCGTAGAACAGACCTAGATACATTTAGTGAGTTACAAACCTACCTTTAGTTTCACCTAAACGGATCGTCAGGAAAGTTTGGCCAAACTTTCCCTGGCGATCCGTTTAGGTGAAACCTAGGTAGGTTTGTCTGGCTCACTAGGTGTATCTATATATATATATATATATATATAACAAGAGTATAGATTCCAGATAGAGATCAATGTTCAGAACAGAGCAAGAATATAATATAAAAGGCTCAAACACTAAAATTCCATAGTTATAATTTATTACACTGGAACCGTAATCACGACCCAGTTCATCAGATCTACAAATTATGTATTTAGGCAGCAAACCCTCTTTTATACAAGTTTCGCTGAAAACGACTGACAAGGTGTGATGGTTGAGTTTTTTTTAATTTCTCGTGTGTTTTTATAATTTTTTTTCTTTTCAGAACATAAATTATATAAAAATTTTACAAATGTTTCCAAGCGCTTTTGGCTATACTTTTGGACCTGACTGTGTTCATAGTTGATAATATTGAATGTTGGATTTTTCTTTTTCATTAAAAACCAACACTCAATAGCATCAACTATGATCACGGTCACAACATCCTGACCGTGTTTGGAAATAATATATATATATATATATATATATATATATATATATATATATATATATATATATATATGGAGGTAATCAACATCCGTGAAGGATTTATGAGATTTCTCGCATTAACAGTAAAAAATGGCCGAAACCTCGGAAAATGACCTCAAGAAATGAATTATTCATATGTGTAACCTAGTTTTTGTTGTTTAGTTTACTACATTTCGTCTGATACCTTCACAATCTAGACCAAATTATTGAACTGAATATTTAAATGCTTTCACAATTTTGTCATCATTGTCCGCCATTTTGTTCGACTGATTGTGGAAAACAATTACGAATTAGAACACCAAATTTTCATTCTGAACCAAGTTTATTTCACTTCATGCTTATTATTTCCTGATATCATCAGTTCTCAACTTGATATCTACAGTGTGTCCTAAAATAATGTATACACTCTTTGAGTCATTATAGCTTATTCAATTTATGTATTTTGACTTGTAAATAAGATTAATACAAGAGAAAGAATACACATTTAAAAAATTTGAGATTAAAATATACAAAAAATATAGAATATTAACTTGAATAAGATAAAAGACACTTGGGGCAATGGCAGATTGTTCATATAATGATGAGTTCACATCAAGTGCTCAAACTGGTTGCCGTTCTTTCAATACACTTTTCATATCTTGAAGAAATAAACCTACAGACGACTAGTATCATTTCCTCTTGTATTTGAGCACATTCTTCTTCAATTGCTACTCTCATTTCAGCAATTGTTTCAGGTTTCCTGCTGTAAAAACTTTGTCTTTTAGAACCCCCCCCGCCTACAAAAAGAGATCCAAGGTGTCAAGTCCGGTGATCTAGGTGGTTATGCAACTGTCCCTCTTCTTCCAATCCATTTGTTTTGTATATTTTCATCCATATAAGTTCTCGAATCACGGTAATGTATTATTAACTATTAATATTTAAAAAGTGTATACATCATTTTGGGACACTGTTATAGTGGAACACACCTATTCTATAGTTAATAGACCCTCCCACCTATAATAAGTAGGAGTAGTAATAGTAACAAGTGTGTCAGCAGTGAGTTGCTCAGTCAGTCGATTAATCACAGGGCTAAAATTGGGCTCGAGTCGGGTTCAAGCGTTCCAAAATGTCTGATGTTTTATCAAATGGCCAAATTTTGAGAATAGGATCGTGCCGAGAACTTTTCAGCACTCTCGAAATAGACCGACATTAGATACAGCCTATGCCCAACTAAAGTTGAGAATTGTCAATATGTTTTACTGTCAATATGCTTTAACTGATTTCTAACTAAAAGCCTTGACTGAAACCAATCAAGAATTTGTCTCATAAACTCTTTTGTTTTTACAACATCAAATATGATTTTATTGATTTCTGATCAAATTTCTTCAATAAATCCACCTGAAAATAAAATTTGTAATATAATCGATTTTCTGCAAGCGACATCAAATAAATGCACAGTTAGTGTGGCTTAATTAATTTCTCAGCATATGCTTTCATTAAACCTAAATGAAAAAGGGCCTTCCAAACAAATACAAATCAACAGACTATCAATTAATTATTTATTTGTTCTATTTTATTTATTTTTCATTAACTCATCATTTCAGGAAATACAACCAACCTTTAAAATAGAGAAATGCGTTTCTGAGCATTTTTGTTCATCTTCAGAATTTAGAAAACAATACGTATCATAAATGCGGCTGTAAGTCCAATAGTACATTTTGCAAAATCTAAGAGTTTTAGCGGAATGGCAGCCAGGGTAATTTTCCTGACCGCTCACTAAATCAGTCTCTTTGATATCAAGAAATTAAAAGTGTTAGACATAAAATAAATCAACAAAGATTTCTTTATACGACTGTACGTATTGTTGAATTTCATTTGCAAAACTGATATCTCAACTACATTTTACCATTTGAAGAGACTTAGGTTCAAGAAAAACGGCCGATTTTGGCGAATAAAAAAAGGTATCATATTCTACGAGGACAGCGTAAGATTGCATGTTGCAAATGAAGACCTTGCAGAAGCTTAAAGACTTGAAATGTCGGATCCTCCAGCACCGACACTGTATTCTTCTAACTTAGCACCTTCGGATTTTCATTTATTCCTCTCTCTATAGAACAATTTAAATGACAAAAAAATTGAGTCTGTTCAGTCTGTTGGAAACTACCTCACAACCTTCATTCAACAGAAAAAAACAAAAAAAAAAAAAAACACGAAGCTTTTATTAAAATGGCGTCGACCATCTTGTAGAACTATGGGAGACAGTTGTTAAAAACAATGGAGACTATCTACTTGACTAATATATATATATATACATATATATATATATATATATATATATATATATAGTTTTAAGGTGTATTCATATTCATGGGATAAAGTGTTCAATATTAGAGATAGACCGTATGTAAATATAAATATAAAAGTGAACATTGAAGTCAACATTCAGAGGCGACAGGCTGTTTCATGCTAAGCGCAATCGTCAGGCCGTTTACGCCTAACATAAAACAGTCTGTATATATATATATATATATATATATATATATATATATATATATATTGTAAATTAACTAATTTAAAAATATGGTTTATCGCTACACAAGAATTACCACGTTTCAAAAACAGAAAAATCTTCAAATGAACACCGTTTTGTAAAAATAGAAATATCAATAAGAACACCGGATTACATATCTTATTGTTCTTCCTTTTTGTACTATATATATATATATATATATATATATATATTGTATGTAAAATTTTGTTCCTAATTTTCTAATCGGACACAAACTTCATCAATGATCTGATATTTCTGTGAGAAATAACCTTTCTTTTTTCGGTCCGATGTCACTTTAGGCAGTTGACAATCACTGTTCTTGACATCTTCCTATCATTTGTAGCGCCTAGAACAATGATTGGCAAGGATGGTGACCAGACAAACGTCTTTTCATCATCCCTGCCAATCCTTGTTCTGTCATCCGTTTACCCAAACTCGTTATATAGGTTGTACGCTTTTTTTCTCTGTCCTTCTTGCCTTCAGTATGTCCTGTGCGTGTCAAACTCCCTACACCCTCTTTCTACATTATGTGTGACAGAAACTTCAGCCTTCTCTATCTGAAGTATAAGAACATTTTTGTTTCAATTTTCCTTAATCACATGTTTCATTCATGTTATTCTCCGTATCCTTCTGTAGAACCACATTACTGTTTCATCCATGTTATTCTCAGTATCCTTCTGTAGAACCACATTACTGTTGTCTCGACTCTCTTTCTGAGTTATGAGGAGAGTGTCCAGCATTTGTGTCATGTTATCGCCAGGCTCTGGTTATCTATCTCGGCGTAAAGAAATATCTTAACGTGAATTGATTGCAGCTAAGCCAAATATATTTGAAATAGTCAAATCTACAAAGCAGTGATATTACTACTTTAAATACATTTGCTTTGGCAGTAATCTATTCACGTTTAAATGCGTAAATATCTTGGACGATGTCGGGAAATGTATCTCAGAAGTGTGAAGTTTCATTGGAATTGCGAAAGCTGCTTTTCGAAAGCTAAGCAAAGGATTAAAACAGTAAAAAGAGTGCTGATCCCTGGTTCTACAGAAGGAATCTGAGAGTCTGGCAAATCATCAAAGAAAAAGTTTTAATAAAAATACAAACGAAAAGAATTGCAATTAGAATCAGAAAGAGACATTTTAAATTTGCGGTTGCATAATGAAGAAAGACAGCTTGGAAAGTTAGATAATCACAGTATTTAATGAAGGCAAGAGATACAGAGAGAATAACCTACCTTATAATGTTGCGTAAATCGATAACAGAAAAGGTCCTGAGAACTCTTGTAAGGCGATAAACATTGGTCACTGCTAAAAAGTTTAAGAGGTTATGCAGAACCACGATCTCCCATGTCCTGAAAAACGACGCGATTTCGAAAACTAATCTAGTTCATTATATTTAATTATCGCAAATACATTTGGGAAAGGTATAAATCCAGCTCTTTTCCGTCAAAATGTGGGTTAATAAGGCGGATTGGTAACTCAGCCTTGGTTGACAAGTAGTCGAAGAGAAAAGAAAACTGAATTCAATACCATGGGAAATGGGGCGAACAAATTCACCTGTTAAAAACCTACTTGCTACGAAGACCCCCAGTAGCAACGACCAGAGTGCTTTGATGGTTTCTCCCTTATTTTCTTAGAGGTGTCTACTGTACTTGAGTACATATATATATATATATATATATATATATATATATATATATATATATATATATATATATATATATATATATTTATAATATTTTATAAAAAAATATATTATAATATAAGCTCTACTTCTGTATGGAGCACTGTCTTCTTAAAATAAAAAACAAAAGTACTAAGGAACTCCGGATTATGCACCCAACGTGTTTTCTGCATACATGCGCAATTATATATATATATATATATATATATATATATATATATATATATATATATATTCCAGGCTGTCTTTCAAGTATTTGTTTCTTCAGTCAAGCTTCGTCCATTGTGTTTGGTGTATTGTATCTTTTTGTTTTTTGTTGATTTTTTTTGTTGCTTTTTTTGTATTTACTTCAGACATCGTTGATCTCCGAATCAAGATATATATCTTCAAGATTCTGTTCGATTCCATCCTTACCTTGTTCTAAATAATCACATTTCTTCCTAAAATATCCATTTCTTTCAATCTTGCTGCTAGAGTCCGGGATCCCCAAAGTGGAAGATTTTGCTCATATCTTGAAACTAGCGGAAAGATTCAAAGAGTGAAGATAAAGGAGGCAGTCTCTTGGTATGGAATTCAGATTGTAACTTTAAAAAAAACATAGTTTTCTGTTAGTAATGTACTATAAGTCGCGTTAATACCTGAGCGCTGTTTCCTGCTTAACTCTTTGAGCATTGACCAAATTTTTACCGGTGGTAGATAAAAATGACGCAATGCCGAGCCACCGGTTGAACAGCGATAGAGAAAAATGACTTAATCCCCTGCAACCAGTTGAACAGTGGGTTTTATATTATAAGTATTTTTATATCTACCGTGAAACATTACATACCAATTACTTGCGAATTTTTACTCAGGAGCTCAGGCAGAAAGGTTAAAATTGTTAAGGAACGCATGGCTCAAAAGGTTAAATTATGCTTAATTTTTAGACTAATGTCAAGATTGTCGCGATTATAAGCTTCATGCATATCAATAAATGAATAACAGTATATCATTAGTTTCTATCAAGAGTAAAAGGCACCTTGCTATTGGAACGAAACATTCTTGCACAACGGATATCAATAAGACACTATTTAATGATTTGCTAGTTAATTGCAAACATCAATTATCTTCCACATGTCTTGAATCGAGGAAAATACATTTTGAACATACATATCGACAACAAGGATAATAGAAGATAATTTTTTTTATTGATCATAATTTCAATAAATGAATGATTGCTACATTTGAAAGTGGATCGAATTACACCATATAATTAATTGACGACACAAGAAAAAAAATAAGAGTTATGTATATATATTTAAAATCTTATCGAAGGAACAAACTTCTCGTATAATTAGAATTAGATCATAACGATGACATATATGACCATGAAAATCTTCATAATTCGGAATGATAAATCTTTCAAGGTGACAGAAGAAAAATAGATGCAGTGATTGATTTAATGATCGATTCCTATTTTCTGACTGATATGTATCATGAAACTAAATCAATGCATTCAATCTGATTGATTTAACGACATATTGACCGACGAGCCGAGTGATATTCATTTGCTATTCTAAATGAGAACAGAATAAGTAAATAGCCGATTATAATGGAACTGTAAAAAAAACATAGATAGATAGATAGATAGATAGATAGATAGATAGATAGATAGATAGATAGATGCAAATGTACTGACTTAGATATAAACAGTCTGAGATAGATAGATAGATAGATAGATAGATAGATAGATGCAAATGTACTGACTTAGATATAAACAGTATGAGATAGATAGATAGATAGATAGATAGATAGATAGATAGATAGATAGATAGATAGATGCAAATGTACTGACTTAAAATAAACAGTCTGAGATAGATAGTTAGATAGATAGATAGATAGATAGATAGATAGATGCAAATGTACTGACTTAGATATAAACAGTCGTAGATAGATAGATAGATAGATAGATAGATAGATAGATAGATAGATGCAAATATCACTGCTAAAATGTTTAAGAGGTTATGCAGAACCACGATCTCCCATGTCCTGAAAAACGACGCGATTTCGAAAATTAATCTAGTTCATTATATTTAATTATCGCAAATACATTTGGGAAAGGTATACATCCAGCTCTTTTCCGTCAAAATGTGGGTTAATAAGGCGGATTGGTAACTTTCAGAATATAAACAGTCTGAGATAGATAGATAGATAGATAGATAGATAGATAGATAGATAGGGACAGAGATGTGTAAATAATCTGAAATACGACAGAATGATAAAATAAACAACAAATAGGAATACCTTTATAAGTTTAACGTGTTTCGCTTTTATTTTAGTTCTATAAGAATTTTTTTTAATGTGTTATCATCATCATTATTATCCCACCATATTAAAAAAATTTACAATGCAAAAATACAGCATGTCCCTCGAGTCTGGACACATAGGAAATCTCAATAACTATAATTTTTTAACTCCACAGATTAAATATGGTTTTGTCGAAAGAATAAAAAACTGACTTCTTTTTCTGGGGTATGCTTAAGGAGAAGGTGTACTCAATGAAAATCACAGATGCAACACACTTGATTAAACGCATAAACAAAGAATGCGATAAAATTGACAGCAATGTGGAGTTGTTGCATCGAGTGCACGTGAATCTTGCGAAGCACGTCAACTTTTGTATCACTAATGATGAAAATCATATTGAAGATGTTAATTATTAATATTCCAATTCAATAAAGTGTGGTTGAAAATTTAATTTCTTGAAAATATGCTTTTTTGCCTATGTGTCTAAACTTTAGGGACACTCTGTATTTTATGGCTTTAAATAATCTTCAAAGGGTTAATAAGACATAGAAGACGAACCCCTCAGCAGTCATATAGCCAGTTCAGAGTTTCACGTCTTAGTTTCAACCTTTAAAAACTTTGCAGCTAAGACACGCGATGCTATGCACACAAGGTCGAATCTTTCTTCTTCCTATTCCATTACTAAGAAGTGCCAGTCAGACAGCTTCATGGAACAAAATTCTGAAAGGATCTATCAGTACAATCGTAACCTTTAGAGTCAACCGTTATCTACCTTACATATCCTCAAAATCTGATATATTACCCTTTCTTCTTACGTTCATATAGCAATATAATTCAATAACCTTCTACTTTGAGTGGCACTTGGTCACTGTATTAGATGAAGAATAGTATAAAAATATTAAAGATGTTGGAATTTGTTTTTATTTCAAGACGTCAACTGTCTATTGGCAAGCAGAAGGACTTCCTTTATTCCTTGAAGTTAAATTTGCCGACCGGCTCCGCGCTCTTTTCTTTCTTTTCAACCTTTTCTGAGATGACAAATCGTCTGTTCTTAAACGCGTTTCCGTCGATGTTACTGGTAATTGCCAGCTAGATCTCATAATTTCAGTGTTAGAATTGTTAGCTGTAACCGTAAGTTCTATGCTAATGGTTTCTTCTCCGACACTTCTTGTTTGTGGAACTCTCTTTTGTCAAATTGAATCTTGTTTCTCTCACTTTCTCTTACCAGCCCTATCTTATTTTCTTTTAGCGTCTTACTTGAGATGAGTTGATTTTTTTAAATTCTATTTATGGCTTAATATTTTAATTACATCAGAGGATCTTTGATGGGAGTTGATCGAAAAAGCTGACTGTTTGGTGTGAAATTAAACCACCTGTTTCTTTGAAGATTAATTTCAACATGGCTCAGCTTCTACAAGCTATATTTAGACTTTTTACTTAAAAAAAAAAATTATTAAAATTCTTTGTATTTTGGGAAACAATGCAATTTTAGTGACAATCTGGACAAGTGATAAAATGTTAAAAGTGACAGGAAGCAAGACCGAGGGTGCCTAACAATGCTTCCCACTGGTCGACATTGATGGTCAACAGGCGTGTGACAGAGGCGAAATCTGGATGAGAGTTCCAGTTAGAGGCTGAACGCCGTATTTTCTTACCAACTGAACAAAGCCAATAACGTCCGCCTTGAACTAAAGACCTTCCCAATCACAGTAAGGGCATCTTTATTTCAAAGGCATGGCTCATTTGTGTCCAACACAGCTGTAGGTCATTCAATCTATAAAGTGTGTGTCGATGCTCTAATATATATATATATATATATATATATATATATATATATATATATATATATATATATATATATATATATATGCCTGTGCTGTAGGCTTTATATTGAGGATCAGCAAACACCTGCAGCGGGCATAAACATTATAACGGTAATGACATTAAGGTTATATTTCGATGATTTTCGCCAGTGATCCTAAAACCTTATATAATTTGAGTATCTTTTCTTACAAATCTTTGTCTTAATTGGTGCGGGATGAAATGACATAGGATCGCCGAGGCAGAGCGGATGGAGATTTAGATTAACAGAATTGGTTTCTTTCTGTACTTTGTTGTCATTCGTGGCTAAGAGGTTACCATTTGAGTTGAAGCTGCAGTGATCAACTTCAAGAGTTGGGTGAAGGGTCATCATTCCGAGTTGATAGGTGCTGGGGTCTGTAATGTGAATTATGACGACTTTAAAACTAGTGACGAATCTGTAGATGGATTGCAATTTATCGAGCTGTAAATACGTGTTCGCGGTTTCCCTAGTTCTTGCCTGTCAAGCGATAGCTCACTGGTAAATCGAAAGAGAGCAACTCATAGGAAATAAAGTTAAAATTGTCGATATCACCATGATTTTCTTATCAAGGAAAATCGTGTTGTAAAATCGGCAACGATTCTTTGTTTGTCCTGAAAAGAATTTCCAAAATTCTTCAATGAATCAGTTTTATTATTGTTAATTTCTGACTACTTTTTTTTCTTTTATCTTATTTCCTTTGCCTGTTTACGCCTAGTAGTATTAGTATTAGTAGTAGTATTAGTAGTAGTAGTAGTAACACGAATTATAACTTATCTAATTGTTTTAAATGGGCTGCGCTTGCGCAATGAGTCTCTACCATTATCATCAATTTTTGACTGATTTTTCTTTCGTCTTTTTTTTTAATGTTTCTTGATATGGGAACATCAACAATCACTGTTGTGGTTGGAGCCCTCGGATTGGTTGGAAAAGATTCCAGTAGACTAATTGAAGGGATTTCCGGAAGCCCATGCCTTAAGAAAATACAAAAAGAATTTTCTCACGAGTACAGCCCACGCCTTACAAAGGGCTTTATTTATGTAAAATATGTTTTTGTTTGTTTGTTTGTTTGTTTGTTTGTTTGTTTGTTTGTTTTTGTTTTTTTTTAAATTGGTCAGTGGAAAATGTCATGATGCCATTTCTAATCTTAGGTCTCTGCAATGGGTACACTAGACCCAGCAATGGGTACACTCCAGAAATCAAAAGAAATAAAATAAAAAATAAAAATAATAATAGTGGTAGTAATAGTAGCGGGTGTAATAGTTTTAATAAAATAGCAACATAAATAACGCTTATGCTCAGAATCAGGAAGAGACAGATGAAATTCCTTGGACGAAGCAGAGACTGGAAACTTTAGGGCAACAGTGATAGGGTAAAACAGCGAGACTTCTACCCACCGAGCTTTTGGGAATGGATAGAGGAATGCGGGGTGAGCCTTAGCAAAAGTAGAAAAAATACCAGGGGTTACAAGAAATAGAAAGTTTTGGAGAGCCACGATAGTCCATGTCCTGAAGAGACGCAGTGGTATTAGGCAAAATGCTTAATATAACTGCCCCCGGAGAATTACCCCCTGGACAATTCTCCACTGAAAAATTACCCTCATACGACAACTTCACCCCGGACAATTGCCTCCATGAAAAGAAAATTAAAAGAAACATAAATTTGGGGGGGTGGGGGTAATAAATAATAATAAAACTAATTAAGGTTGTATTTTTGTGCTTTATCTGTTATCTAATAAGAAGAATTATCTAATAATATGATTTATATTTCCATTGTCCGAGGGAAGTTGTCTTATGGGCGCAATTATCAGGTGGCAATTGTCCAGGTGTCAGTCGTCATATAGCCGGTTGTAGTAAAGAAGAAGAAGAAGGGGGAGAATGAAGAGGAGTAGGAAGAAGTAGCGAAGTAGGAGGAGGAGAAGCAGAAGAAAAAGAGCAGGAGGAGTTTTAAATATATTTTTTTTCAATACCAATATTATCAACTAACTTTTCCTTAATCTTGTTTCTGTTGCTTGTTTACACCTAGTAGTAGTGGATATAATAGCTGATTTACACATTTTAAATAACTTGAAATTATTCAATGAAACAGTATTCCTTTCGTCCTATTTCTGTTGCGTGGTTGCACTTTTTAGTGGTTGATATTATTATTTTAAGTTGTTCAAATATCTTAGAGGAATATCTCGATTTTTCATTACTCTTATCTTTGTTGCCTTTTATAGCAAGACAGGTTGTTTTTTGACTCTCCTGCCTTTCATATATGCAGCATAAATTAAAACACTAAAGATTACATTCACGCCACCCCCCCAAAAAAAGACTAAATGGCTATAGATGCGTTTAACGCCATAACGAAAGTAGTAGCCTACTAGTTTAAATAAAAAAAAAAGTCTAACGGATTTATATAATGAAAGAGAAACATTTCATATTTATTGCCTTAATGGCTCAGCATTTGTTAGCTGATACTTGAAATAAAGATATACTATGAAAATATAAATACATTTTAGCATTGATACTTAATTAAAATTAAAATTTAGCCTTTGAGCAATCTGTTTATATTTATGTTAAGTCTTTTTGGCTGTTTAATAGCGATCTGAAGGAGAAATATTTCCCTAGTCTGGGGAAAGTCTCAATTGTATGCCCTGTGCACAGATTCGAATCATCCTCATTCCTTTTGTATTCTATTGGCAAGTAGAGGGTTCCATCCAGACAGCTGAGAGTATTTTTTAATAAACTCCCAAGATAGTGTTTCCTTGATCAAGATGATCTTAGCAACTTCAAGTCTAGGGCCATACGTTAACTATCCTACGTATCTTCATAATCTGCGCTTCGTACTTCTCTACAACAACCTCATTCAGTAACGCTCTACCTTAAAAGGCTCTTGAAATAGCTGAACAATAGTATAAGAATATTAGTACTCTTCTTCTACGTCTCGCTTCACTATCTTTTCTCTAGACACACACACACTGTTGTAACGGCTAAGGATCTCTGAATATGAAAAGCGATTTTTTTTCATTTGATATGTCCTTTCAGGACGTGGACGAACATGGCTCTGGTAACTTCTTATCCTTTTTAGCTGTGAACAGTGTTTATCCCCTTAAAACACTTCCCAGGTCCTGTTCTTCTATAGATTTACACAACACCATAAGTTAGCTTATTCTCTTTGTCCCTCTTATCTTCATTATATACTGTGGGTGCCAATTTCTCCAAACCCTCTTTCTCTATTATGCCTTCCCAGAAATTTCAACTGCCTCGTTCTGAGTCTAAATGCAATTGTCATTTTGGTTTTTATATTTCTTAAAACTTCCCTGTGTAACTATATATATATATATATATATATATATATATATATATATATATATATATATATATATATATATATATATATATATTTTGAACCATTTTCAATTTCTCATATTTTTTAGTACAATCCAACACCTTTTATAAAATTTACAATCTTGGATGGTTTTATTTTCGTAAAATGTTTTTTTGAAAATTACTCACTTGGTGATATTTTGTTCGCACTAGATCAAAATCTACACACTCTAACAGTATATGTTTCACTGTAAATTTGAATTATTGCTGATAATAATTTTTTCCTTAAAAAAATTATTACCAGCAATAATTTTTTCCTTAAAAAATTATTGCTGGTAAAAAATTTTTATTACAAAGTATTTCTGGTATTAAAACCTATTTTTACACAAGTTTAAGTGTTAGCTATTTGCCCATAGCTGGGACCCTAACAGGTGCTACCACTCCAGGTCAGAGTGGACCTGGAAACACCAGCAATTAAGAAATGTTTTCACGCTCCTCAAAACCTAATCAGAGGCCTTGATGTTGGACGTAGATTATCATCTTACCCAGGACACTAATTAGTAAGATTTGTATCATTAAATTTTTATTAACTCCAAAAATTCTTACACTCTAAACAAGATTATTTTCTAGCTTTGAATAACTGGCAAAAGGTTGATAAGCCGTAAAAATAAATCAATCTTTGTTTCAAACGAAAAATTTCTATTTTCTTATACTTTCTTTAGCTTTTAGAAGTTATATTTCGATATTTCAATGCGTCTTCGAATTTTGATGTCACATTTTCTGTTGTATATTAAAACATTTCCCAGACTGTAAAACAATTTTTTTTTTTCTGTAAAGTCTTGGCAGGGAGCGCAATAAGAAACCGACATTTTATGAAGTAGTCTGATGCTGTACATTTTGAAATTCTAAGAGGAAATATTTATTTATTCGATATGATTTCAGACATTTTTTTTAAGTTTTACTATTTTGATATAAAGTTTATACCAGATGTCTAGAAAAGCTAAAGTTTGTAACAACCGGATGATTCTTTTCATTTTTTTTTTTTTTTCAATGATGTTCACTCTGTACAAAGTAAGAGGCATAGTTTATACGAATATGTGTGGAAGATAACGGTTAACCCTAGACATGAAGAGTGATTGGGAGTCGGTTGTTGGAATAATCTGCTTAAGTGGAACTTACATCTCGAATACGAATGGAATGAAGGTTGATCGCGACAATGTGCACGGTTTGTTGGTGGGTCTTAGCCGTGATGGAATTGGTGGAATTTTCATGCAAATAGCGATAGGGCAGTGAGAGACTTGCGATTTTCCGCCCTACAATACCTTTAAACCTGGAAAAGGTATTGTAGGGCGGAAAATGAGAAGCACGCGGAGACGCTTTTGGATTTGGCAGCAGTTCTCCATGATCTGATTCTTGGGGATCTTGTAACGGCATTCACCTGCGGTGGGTTGAGCCGGCTCCAATAGTGGAGTTTTTCATGGGAATTTGGAATTCACAGGCGGTCCCCAACCCGCATGTATAGCACATGAGATTTTCCTTCTCCTAGACCAGTTGCCACTCAAGGCTATAGAACCCAGTCTGTCCTGCTATTTACCCATAGCTGGAGGGAGAAGAAGAGGATTCACACCTTTCTCAAGGGTAAGTGGATGTAAAGGATTCGACTGGAATTCGAACTCGGATCTCCGATTCCTCAATCCAAGCCGCTATCCATTACTCCACCGTGCCTCCTCATTCTTGGAGATAGGTAATGAATAGTAATTAGAGTCAGGTACTTGAGAGGTACAGGGATACTATTTTTTCCAGCATCTTTAGTGATGGATCGTAATGGACGAGTTCCACTTGGGCTTTGGGTTGATTAAGTCCCAATAGGCGCTCAAAACAGAGGGTATTCACAATTCTATGGGACTACACAATACACACTGACAGAACAATCAAAGCCAACCTCCCAGATATTGTTATTAAAGACCACAAAGAAAAAAAGTGTCTCCTTATTGATATGGTAGTCCCTGCTGACTGTAATGTATCTTTGAAGATATTCAAAAAGTTGTCAAAATACAAGGACCTTGAAATAGAAATCTCGAAAATGTGGCATATGGGAACATCAACAATCCCTGTTGTAGTTGGAGCCCTAGGACTGGTTTGAAAAGATTGCAGTAGACTAATTGAAGGGATTCCTGGAAATCCATGCCTCAAGGAGATACAAAAAATTGTTCTGACAAGTACAGCCCACACTTTACAAAGGACTTTATCTATGTAATATTTTTATTTTTTATTTTTTTTTGTCAGTGGAAAGTGTCATCATGCCATTTCTAACCTTAGGCCCCTGGGCGGGACCCGGAAAGAAATGTGTAAACGCCAGAAATCAAAGAAAATAATAATAATAATAATAATAATAATAATAATAATAATAATAATAATCCACACAGACAGAAAAATTGAAGCAAATAGGCCGGACATTATTGTCAAAAACCAGAAAGAAAAAACTTGCCTACTAATTGATATGGCTTGTCCAGCGGATTGTAACATAGCAACCAAGGAATTTGAAAAACTATCAAAATACAAAGACCTGGAAATTGAAATAGAAAAAATGTGGAAATTGAAAACAAGAATAATACCAGTGGTAATAGGTGCACTTGGAATTATAAAAAATGGAACAAAACAACACATTGAAAGAATCCCTGGAAACCCCAGCTTAAGAGACATACAGAAAATTGTCTTATTAAGTACAGCACACACACTAAGGAGAACTTTGTCTATGTAACGCTAGCAACTTCATCGGAGATAAAAAAAAAAAAATTAACATGAAATGTGGCCATAACAACACACCACGACCTGCCTTAGGTCTTTCCGCAGACTTGGTAGGTAGTGTGTCCATAGCAGAAATCGAATGATGATGATGATAATAATAATAATAATCTTCCGGCTTCTTTCTTTCTAGTTAAGTTTGAACTTTCTATTATTTTATTTTTTCTCTCGTCTTAATAATGGTTTTTTTTCTTTTATTCTTACACACTGCGTGGCAGCGGTTTTGTTGCCTTGATTGAGATGAAACAGTAATAATAATAATAATAATAATAATAAATTTCATAATTAAAACTGTTTTATTCGTGTGTATTATGAATGAAATAATCAAAAGAAATGTTCGTTTAATATTTAAAAAAGCAATGTCTTAAAACATATTCCACTCATGGAACAATGGATAATAAATTCTTAGGCACTAAACTGATTTGTACGACTTTCACTTCGTTGTAGGTTTGTATTTTCTAATTCCGGAACCGCGGGAGATTACGAATAATAAATGTGTATTCAATGATTCTACTTATCAATATTCTCCAACAAAGTCGCAGGTTTTATTGCATGGGATGGAGTTTTACATTCCATCTGTATCAGAAAAAGAGGATGTTATTTATTCTGTGTCTGAAATATTTATATAAATTCCGTGGCAATATCGACTTCGCGGTTGTTATAACGGCTATCGGCGCGATAGGTGGAATTGACTAGTCGAATTCTAATTCTGGTTCTCTTTATTGCGTTCATTTTGAATTTCTTTTATATGCCAAGTCTTTGCAAGACAATAGAAATCATTGTTCGCCAAAGCTTCCTATTTTTTTTTGCCCTAGTTAACTTTAGACCATTTAACTTCCCTGTTCTGCCATCTAGCTAGACAAACACTTGAAGTTATTCGCTCTCTACCCATAATTCTTTTATCTTCAACATGTCTTGTGAATTTTACAATTTCGAAGACTTTTTTCCTCGTTATGCTTGTTAGAAATGTCAACTGTCTCTTTCAGATTGTAATTATAATTTTCTTGTCCCTATTTCCCTTATGACTTCCTTGTTACTCACATGTTCTTTCCATATTATTTGTAGCATTCTTTGCTAGAATCACTGCTCACCAATGTCTTTCTTTACTCCCTAGCTATGGGTTAAATAACTTGGAACTCGGCCTTGCACCCTTGGGGTTAGTAGCTAGTCTAAAGGAAAGCATATTTTAACTCCAAACCGTAGTGAAGGCAACTGGTAACTACGATCTTTTCTAAGATGTCATATTAATTTGCTTATATCAAGGGAAGCTATGGAGAGCCATGTATACCACTTCTGTTCTTGGCGAGTTTCCGGCGTTTCTGCTTAGTGAATAAGATTCTATAGTAACATAATTCGGACTGCTTCATTTGTGTGTTTGCGGCAGCTTATATAAAAATGGTAATGTCGTTAGAATGAAAACGATACTGAGAACTGGAACAAAATGTGTAGAGTTGAGCGTCGGCCATTCCTAGCTGCCTTGTTGCCGACTTTGGGAAGGCGAGAAAGTACAATGGTAAGAAATGACAGGAAACGGTGAAAAAAAAAAATTACTGCATAAGAAAAATAAGCGGGAAAAGAATGAAGTGGCAGCAAAAGTCTGTAATCATATCGCCATTTTCACAGAAATAGAATCCTGAGTGAAGACGGTTGGCCAGGAAGCGATATTTTATTATTTCCTCATAGTTTTTTTGTTTTTGTTTTGTTTGTTTGTTTGCCCGTGTGTGTGTGTGTGTGTGTGTGTGTGTGTGTGTGTGTGTGTGTGTGTGTGTGTGTTGTGGCCAAGCAATTGGTTAAGAAATAACAAAACAAGAGGTTGCAGATAAATACTGTATGGAACAGTAAATACAACAGACTGTGTGTTACACGATTTGGGAGTGTGTGTCGGTTGACCAGCGTTCAGTCTATATCACCGTTAATATTTAACAGCCCCTCCACGAGGGTAAATGTGACAGAAGGTCGAGTTTAACGGGGCTCGTCCGAGCTCGTAGTCTCGGCCAAAAAATCCCCGTAGAACCCGCATAAACGGGTTCAGGTCTGTCTACCTCCCCGGACGAAACTCTGCCCTTCGGCACAGCCCCGTCCGATTCATTTATATTGCCGACATCTATTTCTCTCTTTTCGAACCCTGAATGGGATCATCATATCCTTCCCTTTCTTTCCTGCCTCTGATTTCTTGTCATCCTAATCAGTTCATTAACGACAGCGTTATCCAATGGCAACCTAGTATAACGGTTATCGGCATGTAAAGCAAAATAGGCGAGCCGAGTTGAAACTCCCGCCTAGCCTGTTTATTTCACTTTATTAATGACTTAGGTTAAGCTATCAATCCATCTCGTCTACCCAGCCATGGTTAAATATGTTCTCTAGCCTTGGATAGCAATCATTCTAGAAAAGAGAAAAAATCTAAATTTGAAACCGTTCAGAAGGCAACAGAATGTATTCTGTTGTATTTTCTCAAATATCAGGGCAATTCAGATATAATAAAAAAAAAATCTGTGGCCAATCATAAATAGCTATATTCCGAAGGAACATGCCATTAAAAGAGAATTCAGTGGACTTTAACAGAACCAGTAAAATACTTGACGGGATATATGTATTACTGTCCTATTTTGAAAAGATTTTTTTATGTGCCATGTCCTTTCAGGACGTAGGCGATCATGGCTCTCCACCTCCCATTATCCCTTGCAGCTCCCAGTAAGTTCCTCCCCTCTGCTTCCTCCCCCAGACCACCGTCATCCACCTGCTCAAGCTCGTCAGGTATGTCACACGCCGCTTTCCCTTGTCTCACTTTCCCTCTATTCGACCCATGAGTATCAGATTCTCCAGGCCCTCATTTCTCATTATGTGCCCTGGAAACTTCAGCTGCCTCTTCCTGATGTTAAGTATAAGCCTTCTCCTTGTTTGCAACCTCTCTAAGACCTCATCATTGCTCGCACGCTCGGTCCATGATATCCTTAGCATCCTTCTGTAGAACCACATCTCCGTCGCCTCGAGTCTCTTCTTCATCTTTGAGGAAATCGTCCAACATTCACTGCCGTAAAGAAGGACAGATGTCATGTGACAGCTCAGTCAACTTTTCTTCGTTACCAAAGAAATTCTCCTGTCTCGCAATACGCTACCCAGCTTTTGAAATGTACCCTTGGACATCCCAATACGTCTACGGATCCCAGTGTCGCACTTGCCATCCTCTGTCAAAACGCTTCCCGCTTGCTTGATTCTAGCGTTACCGACTTTCAAATCGCATTTCGGGTTCATCCTTTCACTGAGAACCATGCATTCTGTTTTCTTGTAGTTTATGCTTAGTCCTTTCTTCTCACCCTCCGTCTCTACCTTCTGTAGAAGATTTTGTAATTTCTTTTCCGTGTCTGCTATCAGTACTGTGTCATCTGCGTATCTTATGTTAAGATTGTGGCCGTCAATGCTAAATCCTGGTAGGGTTTCCAATTCTCTCAGAATTGCCTCGCTGTACAGGTTGGACAGGTCTGGTGAGAAGACGCATCCTTGCCTTACACTACTCAATATCCTTCACAATACTCTCCTTAATAATCAGTACTCTCGACAATACTCTTATTAATATGCAATACTGCTAAATGCTCAATTCTTTTAACAGCATTCTCTCAAATGCCCCATACCCCGCACTACGAAATATATTTAGCACTATTGTCTTCAATATTATATACTTATTAATACACATTACTCTTAGCAATACTCTTTTAAATACTCTATACTCCTCAATATGCAATACTTTCAACAATATTCTTCTCTATAATCTATACTCCTAATACTCAATCCTTTTTGCAATACTCTTTTCAATATTCTATGTTCCTAAATGTCATATTCTCTTACAAATACCCTCTTCAATAATCAATACTCTGAAATGATACTTTTATGTATATTCTCCTTAAAACGATATACATACCCATGACTACTCAATACTTCTTATTACTCAATACTCATTACTCTTACAAATACCCTGTACTCCTCAATGTTCACTACTGTCAGCAATATTTTTCTCTATACTCCTTCCTACTAAATGGTTATAATATTCTCCTCAATAATAAGTGTTCTTGGAAATACTCACTTCCATACTCTATATTTTTCAACTTCACTAATTTGAACACTATTCTCTTTTATACTCCTCATCACTCAGGACGTTTAACAATATTCTCCTCAATACATATACTCTTTAATACTCAATGTTTCAGCAATATTCTCCTCAATTCTCTATACTCCTCACTACTCAATACTTTTAGCAAAATCCTCCTCAATATTTCATATTCCTTAATTCCCAATGCTTTTTGCAATACGCTCTCAGTATTCTATACTCCTCAATAGTCAGTCTTCATAATAATATTCCCCTCGATACTCTATGCTCCTCAATGTCGAATACTCTTGTTTTCTCCTTATACTCCTCACTAATCAATACTTTTAACGATACTCTTCTCTATTTTCTAGAACGCTTTATTAGATTCAGTTGATTTTAGTAGCGCGGCAGTCTGCATGTTTCATTTTATAATTGTTATTTTTCTCTAGTCTTTTTTGCAGAGATTTTCGGAACATTTCCAAGGCAGCCATTCTTGATAGCTACAACTATCATCTCTGCGTTCCATAACTTTTTTTCCATTTTCTAAGAAGGCCCCGATGTTTTAGCACCATTTCCCTCTGTTTAAATTCTTCACTGTTTTGTGCTAGAACAAGGTATATGTTATCTTACAAGTTTATTTTTTAATGACTAGATATTTTCTCTTGACCTATATTTTCATGAATTATTAGGATTTCGAAGTCCGATAATTTTACTTTTCTTCTATAGGGCAGCTACAGAGTTGTGCACATACCATTCATTTACATCAAAACAGTGTTATATATATACATATATATATTTATGTGTGAGTGTGAAACGAAAGATTGTTACTTACCACTTCAAATCGGGAATGATGGTAAATGGTTACTGCATTATGTTCCTTTTTATAGCTTTTTTTTGTTTTTATGATTTACCCTGCTTTCACGGCTAAACTAAAAGCCCAGATTTGTGTCTTGCAAAGACAAAATAACACTTAAGTAAAGTTGAATTAAACGGTTACAATTTTTTATTTTCTTTTAAAATCACCATTCTTTATGATCTCTTTGCATAAAGTCAATCATAAAAAAAAAAAACATTACGGAATCTGAACTATAATATTTCGAATACGTCACAGTACGCGTGTTAGAAAAAAAAAACATATGAGCAACGTACCGTACCCCGGTTCAGTTTTAATTATGCCTTGATTAGGCAATATCAATTGCAATTGTGACGAAAAGCGAAATTAAAGCTACACCTTTAATAAAGAATTGTTTTTTAAACCTTTCACTCATTCCGATATTTAAATATTTAAATGAAACATTAAAGGAATTATTTAGTAATTTCTTTTTTATCACGTGTAATTACAGCAGTTACCAGTTGTTAACTCTGGTTGTTTATGATTCGCCGAAATCGAAAAACGGACGGACACACGTACACTTCGCTTTAGTTATATAGATTAGGAAAGATTTAAATTTGCCCATTAAACCGCCACATTACAATTACCATGTATCCATGTATTTTATATATATATATATATATATATATTTAAAGATATTTTTGTAGGTACAAAATTTAATGATCGAAATAAAAGTATAAAACTTAATATTACGAGACATATTAAACAAAAACGGGTGAAGCAACTGGTTTCGCTCCTGCCTTCAGGCTTCAACGGGAGATTTAAAATTCACACAGAAAAATGTACAATAAAAGGAAATGTAAAAAAAAAAAATATCCCGTTGAAGCCTGAAGAGCGGGAGTGAAACTGGTTGCTTCACCCGTTTTTTTTTTTTTTTATATGTCTCAATATTAAGTTTTATACTTTTATTTCGATATATATATATATATATATATATGTGTGTGTGTGTGTGTGTGTGTGTGTGTGTGTGTGTGTGTGTGTGTGTGTGTGTGTGTGAAAAGTGTAATATATATAAATAAATATATATATATAATTATTTATATATTATATGCTGTACTTATTAAAAGTGCTCAATATCAGAGATAGAGCTAACATATTTGGTTGGATAGATGTGAGTTTGTGACCTGGGTTTCACGCTTTAGCGATCGTCAGGGTCACGATCGCTAAAAACAAATATAATTTCTATCAACAAATATATATATATATATATATATATATATATATATATATATATATTTGTGTATTTAGGCATAAATATATATATATATATATATATATATATATATATATATGTCTGTGTGTGTGTTTCATTAAAGACGACACACAAGGTAGTACTATTAAGGTTTTTAATTAATTTTTCTTGTGTTCGAACAAGTTATTTTTTTCTTTTTTGAACACAGAGTGTGTAGAAACTGTCCACATATTCTATAATTCCGAGCGCTTTCGGTAATACTGTTAGCCATTATCAAGGATGATTTCATTTTTTCAATTTAATTGGGTGTGTAGCTGTTTTTATGTTTTTAGTGTTATACAGATGATTTATTTTCCGAACACAGTTAGCACATTGTGGCCGTGTTCGTAGTTAATATTATTAACTGTTGAGTTTTTTTTCTCTTTTATTATTAATGCTTCCTTTATTTTTAATCTTTTTTTCTACATGTGGATGAAGTTATTATAAGAACCTCATCCACATGTAAAAAAAAGAATAAAATTAAACCTTTAATAAAGCATTGTTTTTAAACTTTTCACTCATTTCTATATTGAAATTACAATTAACGGAATTATTTATTTATTTTTTTAATCATGTATTTTTACTGTGGTACAACATTAACTACGAACAAGGACACAATGTGCTAACCGTATTCGAAAAATAAAACATTGCTATAACACTAAAAACAACTCACACACGCGCGCGCGCGCGCACCATTAAATTGAAAAAATAAAATCATCCTTGATAATGGCTAAAAGTATAGCTGAAAGCGCTCGGAATTATAGAATATGTGGACAGTTTCTACACACTCTGTGTCCCAAAACGAAAACAAATCGGACACAAAAAAACACTTCGAACACAAGAAAAATTAAATAAAAAGCTTAATCATAGAACTTTGTCTATCGTCTTTAATCAAACACGTATAAATGAAGGATTGCTGCCTAAATACACAATATATATATATATATATATATATATATATATATATATATATATATATATATATATATATATATATATATACCAATAACATTTTTGCTATTGTACTAAAATACGTATCACAAAAAATCTTTGCAGTTGTCTTGATATAGTGCCTCAGAGGACGAAACGTGTCGGTTAAGATAATCTTTCCTTTTATCTTTATTCATACCGCGTTCTTTCGACCGGCATCTAACATTATCAATGCTATGGTGTGATTGGTTGAAATGTGCAGCTATAGGTTAAAAAATTGGCGTTGCTGTCTTTGATGTTTTTACGGTTATTATACTGGATACGGAATATATATTAGATTCTTTTAACAGTAATGTAGCAGTTATATATTTATGAATACTTTCAGTTAGTGCATTTTAACTAGAACGAAGTTTGTGCAAGAATAATGACTGAAAAGTGGAATTTATAGCGAGTCTACGCATCCATAATCAATAATAATTTTCTATCAATAATTTAAGATATTGCAAAACTTTTTTAAAAAATATTGAAAAAAATGGGGAAAATATCCCCAAATTTAAGTATATTTATTTATTTATTAAAGAGCATTTAATAAAATGACTGAGCACTTAAATAATTATACTTACAATTATATTGTTTTTATCTGTCATTAAATTAACAAAGCAAGTTTTAGATGGATTAATATTCTGGAAGGTTTTTTGCATTCCTTCTTCAGCCATCTTCGAGTTCAGCCTTCTTAGTGTTCAGCCTTCCCTGAGTTAAACTTTCTCAGTGTTCAGCTATCTCAGAGTTCAGCCTTATCAAAGTTCAGCCTTCTCAGAGTTCACCCTTTTCAGTGTTCAACGATCTCAGTGTTCAGCCTCCTCAGAGTTCAACTTTCTCAGAGTTCAGCCATCTCAGAGTTCAGACGCCTCAGTGCGGAATTTAAGCCTTCTCAGTAGTCTAGCTTTCATCTTGTACAAAAAAATCTTTATTGTACACTTTGGTTTGGTTGATTCATTTCCTAGGTTTATCAACCATTTGCAGGTTATTTATAGCTAGAAAATACTTTAGCTTTTAAGAATTTATTTTCAAGATAATAAGAGTTTAGTTATAAAAGTCTTACTAATTAAACAATAGACGGTGGGTATATGTGAATTCATATTTCTTTCCAATGGGATTTGAATGATTTAGATGATCGGGCGGGAACATGCGTTTCAACGTGATGTGCCCACAGTATTGTATATACACCAGTTCAATACCGTCACCATTGCGCTGAAGCAGCCTGTACGGTTGTAATTATTGTGTGTACTGAAGGCATTAATAACCTTTTGGGAACGATCGCTGTTTACGGATGATATTGACGATTCAAAGATAGGGATAGTGATATCGCCAATGAAAGTCGTCCAAGGCAAAGCCAGGGTGCAAAAAAATAAATAAATAAAAGTAGCCAATAACAGCTGTCGGTTTGTACTTTAGTATCGGTAGTCGTTGGCGGAATGTGACAGCACCTATTTCCCGGTGTAACGAGCATGACTCCAGCGCCAGCTTCTCACGTCACAATATCGTCTGCCAGAACTCGCGAATCTGATAAGAGACAAGAACGCAATCCCATGAAAAATACATTCAACGAGCCGTCGATTCTCGTTCAGAGACAATTTCAACTTGGCCACAATAGAAGCGCCGTATTTTGTGGTTGTCACTTTTGCTGTCGAACTTTTTTGTTGTTATTTCCGCTGGCTCATATCTTTAATTCTTTGCAGTTATTTTTTCGATCTTTTTTTTTTTTGTCTCTCTTGTCTTTGTTTTCTGCTTTTGTTTTTATTTTTACAATTCTTTCACTTTTTTTTTCTTTTATAGTTTTCTTTTTTATTTACAGATTCATATATTCCATTTTTTTTATTTTTTTTAATTATTACCATTTTTTTTTTAAATTCCGCTTTTTCATTTAGTCTGTTCTCTTTAAGCTTTCATTTTTCAAAATCATTTCATTTTTTTATATTTCGTTGTTTCTTTTCATTTTACACATTTTATGTCCACTTTCTTGATTTTTTTTTTCAATTTTTCAACTTTATTTTTTTTTTCTTTATTCATTCGATTTTCTGATTTTCCTTTTTTTTAAATTCTTTCTTCGTTTTTATTTCGTAGTTTCTTTTTATTTATTACTGTTGCATTTTATATATTCCACATTCTTTCTCATCACGTATTAATTTTTTTTTCTTTCGTTTTCTTCCTTTATTTTCTTTTTGCCTTCTTTTAAAATATTCATTCATTTTTTATATTTATTTTCTTTATATGTGTTACGATTACATATATTCAATTTCTTTTCTTTTATTCTTACTTTTTCCTTTGTCTTCTTAATTTCTTTCCAACCTTCGTTTTTTTTCTTCATTACTTTCTTTCTACTTTCATTTTAATTTTATTTTCATTTTCTTATTTCTTAGTTTCTTCCTATTTTTTACGATTACTATTATTCCCTTTTTTCTTTCGTTATTTCTTTCTTTTTTCTTTCTCTTTTTAATTTTCTTTCAGCTTACATTTTTTCTTCGTTACTTTATTACATTTTTATTTAATTCATCATTACTTTTTTCTTCCCGCTTTCAGATGAAATTGTTTTTTTAATTCTTAGTTACTTATTTTATATGTTACGATTCCATATATTCAATTTTTTCTTTCTTCCTTCTTTTATGCTTTCTTTATTTCCTTCTTTTCTTTCTATCATTAATTTTCTATCAATTTTTTTAATTATTTACTTTATTTTCTACTTTCATTTTAAATTTGTTTTTATTTTTTTAATTCGTAGATTTTTATTGATTATTACGATTATATATATTCCACTTTTTCTTTCTTTCGTCTTTCTTTCTTTCTTTATTTTCTTCTCCCTTTCTTTCTTTCTTTATTTTCTTCTCCCTTTCTTTCTTTATTTATTTTCTTCTCCCTTTCTTTCTTTATTTATTTTCTCCTCTCTTTCTTTCTTTCTTTTTTTCTCTCTTTCTTTCTTTTTCTTTCTTTTTAATTTTTTTCCACTTTCTTATTTTTTTCCCTTTTTCTTTCTGTTTTCATTTGATTCTTTAAATACTTAGTTTCTATATATTTGTTACATTTACAATAATTCCAATTTTTCTTTCTTTTTTTCTTTCACCTTTCTTTCATCTTTCTTTATGTCTTTTTTAGTTCTTTTTTTCTTTTTAATTTCTTTCAATTTTCAGTTTTATCTTCATTCTTTTTCTTTCTTCTCTCATTTGATTTTTTTCATTTTTTTAAATTCGTATTTTCTTTAAATTTGTTACCATAATATAAAATAATATTCTCTGGTGTTAATAAATTATTAAAATTGAACCTTAAAGTGGTCTGTTTTACATTTAAATTATATATTATATATATATATATATATATATATATATATATATATATATATATATATACAATTAATACACAAAAAATACAAAATAAGATCATATGGAGAATAACCTTATTTACCTTATTTCAACCGAAGAAATTCAACTCCGGTAAAGAATCGAAAAAAACATACAGAATTAATCCATTTCAATGTTTCATTCAGATGATTTGGGATTTTTTGGAATTTTTTTTTTAATATATATATATATATATATATATATATATATATATATATACTCCAAAATTCTCTTGAGGATGAAATGGAACCTAATGTCTTTAATTTAATTACAAAATTAAATTCAGAGCTTTTAGCTTCCATTTTTGAAACATGGTTAGAACTGTGTAGAAAAAAACATATTTTAAATCAATTAATTTATAATATTAATGCTCTGTAAATTTACATTGAGCACTATTTTGTAAAAATAAAAATATCTATAAGAACACAGGATTATATATCTTACTGTTCTTTTTCTTTTATTTATATATACATATATATATATATATATATATATATATATATATATATACACACACACACACGTGTGTGTGTTACTAAAGACAAAATAAAATTTTTCCTTATCAACCCGTTTTGTACTTTATCAATGCAATTGTAAAGATTTTATTTTCCGACATATATTTAGAAACTCAAGTAAACAATATCATCAGCTTTCCAAAATTTTCAAAGCTATGAACACTCAAATATATTCATAACAATAAAGACCAAGTTAAAATGTTGCGTATTTTGGTTGTTCCTGTTGTTGAAAGTCAATTGATATGCTTTCAGTTACTTGCGATTGTTTCTAGTTTGTGATAATATATTTTAGGGAATGTTGCTATCATAAAATTACTTGATGTGAATATAACTTTCAATGCATAAGAATGTCAAATTTAATATGATTTTCCTTGAAATGAATTTTAGCAAAATCTCAGAATGGTAATGGTAACACATTTGGCATCCGCTGAACGAACAACAACTGGTTTGTTCATTTAGAATTTATAAAACGCTTTCTCTTAAAACAATTTTTTCGGCAAAATAAGTTTCTCAAGTCAAGCGGCTGTTTTCAGTATTGACGAAGGTTTCCTTCCTTGCCTTTGATTTAAAGTAGTGTGGAAATCTAGTAATTTGATTATATATTTATTTTGTCTTTGAGTTATATATATATATGTTATTCATTTTAGCTGTTACTGTTATTGAAAGTCCTCAAAGTGGCTTTTGTTATCTAGTTCAGATCTTTGTGTTCCTGTATCCCGAGTCTAAACGTTTCGAAGAAGAATGGTACTCGCTCAAAAATCAAAACAAGTAAACAATGGCAAAATAAAAAATTAAAACTTATACAACAGAAAATTGCACGTGATTTTTAACTGTTTTTTTAAATCATCAAGTGCAACTGCAAACTAATAAAAAAAAATATCTTTCCCCCGTGAAACAGTTGATCGTCATTTTTCATCGTGACAGGATCTTTTCACGTTTTCTGATCTTAACATGAAGTTTTCAATCAGATGATGTGTTTTCTTTTTAGCCAACGCTGCCTGTTTTATCTAACAAGATCTTTTCGCGTTTTCTGATCTTAAAACGAAGTTTTCAATCGGATGATGTTTTCTTTTTAGCCAATGTTGCCTGTTATGTATTTACGAGCTATTTGTGCATGTTGCTAAATTATTCTGTGATATAAGTAAAAAAAGAAAAAATCTAAAAAATTTTTTACATGCAGCGACTTTCACAGCTTTCAGCGGAATAAATTCGTAAATTACATTAAAACTGGATAAAAAATAATTATTTTCTTTTCACTGCATATGAAAAGCATGCTAACGTAATATGACCATCTTCGGTTTACAAAAATTTTCTCTATTTCGACGTATGAGGGGCCATATTGGCAATGATGGAATGTAACCATTGTTTTTCTAGCCATTAAATTTAACCAGGAACTCATTATAATAACGAATAAATATGCGTGAAGCACTTGCTGACTAACGATCCCAATAGACACACCAAATGATCTAGTCGGTGTGTGCAAAAGTTTCCGGTTTCAATCTCTTAAATGTGTTTTAGTCTTTCAAAAAACTATCCCTGGGCTATATATATATGTGTGTGTATATATATATATATATATATATATATATATATATATATATATATATATATATATATATGAGTGTGTGTGTGTGTGTGTGTAGAGAGAGAGAGAGTGAGAGAGACATTTTTATGTTTAACATTCTTTTTATAGATACAAATATTTAAGTAAATGCTCTGTTTATAATAAACAGTATTAAACAACATTTACTGGCTTGAATATCCGGGAAATTTTCATAGAAAATATTCGTCCTCCGACAGGTTTCGAACCTGTATCCTATACGGAACCGTCATTTAGCTTGACGTACATTTACCAATTTGGCCACGAAGGTCGAATTTATTTCGTAGCCAAATCGGTAAAGGCACGTCAAACTAAATGACGGTTCCATATATACAGATCTGAATCCTGTCGGAGGACGAATATTTTCTGTGAAAATTTCGACATTCAGGCCGGTAAATGTTGTTTAATACTGTTTATTATAAACAGAGCATTTACTTAAATATCTGTATCTATAAAAAAAGAATGTTAAACATAAAAAATGTCTTAAAATATTTGTTTGACTTTGTCCATTTCATATATATATATATATATATATATATATATATATATATATATATATATATATATATATATATATATATATATCGACAATCTTTATATATAGCAACAATCTTAAACTAAATTTTCATTTTTGAATGCAGAATAATCGCTATTTCACTAATCTTGAGTCCTTTGGAAAGGAAATCCGCAGAAATTCTTTGTCATAAGTTGTTTGTTTTTCAAGCGATGGGTACTTTTGTCATTTTTCATCGCAATAAGGATGCTGTTCTAGTGATGTGTTCCTGTGTGTGAGGAATTACATTTCTTTTGAAGCAATAAGTACAATTGTCCCAGCAGTTTAAATAAATTGGATGATGCGCAAATGCTACCATGAGATTTAGAATTCTATGGAACGTTGATTGTTGTGGTGACGGGTGGTATCGTCTGCTTTCCGGATGTCAGCTCTCAGTCGATGCAGGAAAAGGTCTTGTATCCTAACACGGCAATTTCCTGGCAATGTCGGCTGCCCTAACACCTCAGACTACCTGTTCATACCTCCAGTGTCCTTTACACTCAGGTAGCAACAAGCAGAAACAACAGGCACCAAACAAGGTAATCGTTGGTTAGAACTTGTTTCGGAAAGATTAAAGGTGAAAGATAGAAAAGAAAGAGAAAGTATAGGAAATCTGTTAGTAATGAATTGAATTCTATTTGTGGGTAGATTCCATATGGTGACAAATAAAATATTGCATAAATTCTGTTACAGTTAATTCAGTTTTGAAAAGCTGACAAATATCATATCATATAATCACCTGCTAATTCCCTAAGTAATGTATTGCAATTGTTATTTTTTTTACTATTTTTGGCGATATTTCTCATTCGATACAAGGCTACAACCCAGGGAGTACTGCTGACTGAGTTTACATCATGGACCCGAGAATTGTAGATAATTAGAACAGATAACTATTGACCCTTGACATGAAGATGTAAAGATTGTAGTAATCGGGAAAGGATCTTTTCGGGTGTCTGTTCCACTAATCCGCAGCTCTTGGGAAGAGGTTGTCCGAATGGAACATTCTTCTCGCCATTAGGATACGAAAGGCATGAGAATGATTTTCCTTGTATGCATGGTATGGCGCGTCTTAGCTCTAAAGTACTTAACTGGTAGAACTAGAGAATGCAGCACTTCTTTCATATTACTTCTATTGCTTTGTTTATATTCATACGGAATAAAAGACCATGAGCTTTTTAAGAGAATTTCAAAGCTAATACTTAATTTTTTTATATAGATTTATTCAATACCAGTTGTGCCATTATGTTCCATTACTTTTCGACATCTTT
The DNA here is from genome assembly GCA_903632075.3 of Acanthosepion pharaonis. Taxonomy (NCBI): domain Eukaryota; kingdom Metazoa; phylum Mollusca; class Cephalopoda; order Sepiida; family Sepiidae; genus Acanthosepion; species Acanthosepion pharaonis. The sequence continues at coordinate 149,151 of CAHIKZ030000746.1, read as the reverse complement.
GGGATATTTTCGTGATTGATGAATTGGTCTAAGTGAATTTTACAAGCTTCCGGAGAACTGAAGTCCTTCACATTAAAATGATATTGTATGGATCTAAATAAGTAGCAATTGGAAGACGCAAGTTCAGGTAAGAAATGGGAGATTGCAATCAACCTGCATTAACTTCTAACGGCTCTGCAAAGAGTTGTCAGTTCTGACGTTGTCCTCGTGGATGACTATATATTTCTGATTTGTCAATTTCGGATGCTTTTCATCGATTGTTGTTTTAATCGGCCTAATTGGGAAAGGTAGTTATCTGAAGTGTTTATTTGTCTTTTGAAATCTTCACCATTTAGTTTATCTTAGGGTCGTTTTCTTTCCACATTATTTTAAGTAATCCACTTTTCATCGCCCGTAATGGTCCTTTTCCAAAATGAGTCGTTTTGTTGCGCATTTTTGATTCTCGTATCCCAGTTTTCCCAAAATCACATACAATGCATGCATGGGATATGTGGAGTATATTTGCGATGTCCCGTGTGGTGTGAACGAGATTTGGTCATCATCAACGAGAGCTGGCCTGTCGAAATATTATCGACCCTTCAACTCAAAAGCTATTCTTCCGAATCTAGCCAACCGCTTATGAATACTACTCTTAGCTACGGCACCTTATTCATAAATGGCTCATATCTTTTTTGTTGTTCTTGGTGGTGGTTGTACAGTGTTTTTTTCCCACTCCGGAAATATAAAGAGCAACTCATTTTCCACTATTTTCACTTTTAACATAAAAACAATTAAAATTCAAAATCCATGCATGAATTGTATAGAAAGATGCATTGAAATGGCAGTTTACGCAGGTCGTATATACCACATAAATTTTAGTCACATGTGAAACGGGACCACATGTATAAAAGCCACACATTGACAGACACGACTAACCTTTGTTCCAATCCAGTACATATACAGTACAACATGATGAAACTTTGGGACAACGGCAACGAAAATGTCAGCAACAGACACATAGCCCAGTAGATAAAAGCGTTTCTTTAAGTAATCCCAAAATTTGACTTGATTCAAAGAGTTATGAGTTCAATACCTGGCCACATCAAAGGTGAACAAAAACTCGGAGTATTGAATTTCTAAAGGAATTAACCTAAATTGAGATATCCATAAAAGGCATGTGTTGTAGAGTAATTAGCACCCCTTCAGCACTCTACCAGATGGCCTGTCTCATAGCCTTAAATAATCTACGATTAAGGACTTCAAATTTTGATTAATAAGTTGATACTAAGCTGATTAGTATTCCGACTGATCTTACTTCGTTCGGTTATACAGCATTTGACCCTCCTCTAATCCTTGTAAGTTGTCCTGTTAATTGTTTTTAACTTATTGTTCTTTGTTTTTTTTTTCTATGTATCCGTTAGCACCGGATGCTGGTGCTGAATAAATGAAGCACCCATTCTTCTCTGTGTATCATTCACCTCGACGATACAACAGCATGGCACGTGGAATTAAAACAATCTACCTCCGTGGACTAAAAAAAGGTTTCAGTTCGAAATTCCAACGTATATCACCTGAAGAAGGCCGGAGCGTACAATGGCCGAAACGTCGTGAATAGGGCAATAAATAAGATGACAACAGTCCGAATAATGTAAATAATGTAGATAGTTAAACGAAACGTCCCTGTATTAATCATCTTAAAGATTTTTTTTTCTCGGGCAATAGTTATCCGCTGGCATGAAGTGGAAATTTTTATATTGAATCAGTTGCTAGGTCTACTTCTACGAAAGTAAATTAACAATGTCCTGCTAAACAATTTTGTTTGCTTCAATCAATCTTACACATTTATAAGTTTACCATTCCTACGTGAATCGAACATTGCTACTACATCCTGTTTGGTGATTCCATTTGATATTTAGAGATTTTTGACAAAATCCGAACTTGGATCTGCAACGTTATTTGTACTAACATAGCATAACGTAACTTCCCTTTGCCTCTTCCATATATATTTTCACTGCTATTGTTATGATGAGGTTTCCTCGTTGTCATTTCGACCTCACGAATTTAAGCGTAGTTCTAGATTGATAGGCGGTTTCATAATTTCTCTGTTGAAATTGATAGTTCTAAGTTCTATTTCTGAGAGTTTATTCTCTCTCACTTCTCGCTTATAGAACTCTCTTCCAGCTTTCTTGTCAACTACGATCTTCAAAACTTTAAATTCAGTGTCAACTGCCATTTCTGTCTCTTTGAATCCTGTCGCTCTATTACCCTCTCTATTTCATTCACTTTCAGTAATACAGGGTGACCCCTAAAAATGGGAATTTTTGAAGTGCGTATTGCCAGACATGAGTAAGTGGCAACACTGCGAGACAGTGACCTTGAGCAAGTAACCATTTCGCCATTTTAGTAACTATGCATCAGTGGAACGGACAACAGCGTGCGTTAGCAACAGTCAATGAGTAATCTCAACAGTAGATTTCAAGAATGCATTCGTACAGGAGGACGCCATCTACAGGACGTAATTTTTAAAAAATGAAAATTCCATCGTTGTTTCTTAAATGGCATGTTTTAAGGTTTCAATTACTATGAATAAAATATTTTCTTCCATCACTCTTGGTTTTATTGGATTGTTAAAAATTTCCGTTTTTTGGGGTCACCCTGTATAATGTATGCCAGTAGTTTTCATTTCCTTTCTCGGGGAAAATAATTAAAATATATTCTTGAACTATATGCTTGAGCTATTTAGAAAATATACAAGTTTTAGCAGGATATATCTTCCTGTATGAATGGTGCAAAGTTTAGGTTTGGTTTGTTTTACGGCATATCAACCTCAATGGGTTATTTAATGCCGACAAGATTTTTATTGCTGGTGATATTTTTTTTTCAAAAATGTATTGCTGGTAAAAATTTCTCCCAAACAGTATTGCTGGTATTAAAACCTATTTTTATATTTTCATAGTGCTTTGGTGGGGACGTGAAATATTTGCACACGTCTGGGAACCTGACAGGTGCTACAACCCCGGGTCAGGGTGAATCTGGGAACACCAGCATTTAAGAGGTGGTTCCACGCTCCACAAAACCTTATGATCAAAGGCCTTGTTGTCGGATGTAGTTTATCGTCTTACCCAGGACGGCTTTTAAATAGTACTTTATTTTTTTATTTCTAAGCTAAACAACTGTTCAATTTCCTTCGAATAATTTCTTAAATATTTAAACGTTGATGAGTATCTCAAAGAACAAATATTCCAGACTAGTTAGTTCTACATAATAACGAATCTAGTTTGAATCCTCTCTAGGTGACAAACACTTGTATCTATGCGCAAAGCACTAATTTGGGCCTGGCTCGATAAAGATCATATTTATTTAGATAAGATAATATTTATTGCTACCAGTGTTGAGTTCTACAACAGTGGATCTAATTCGTCTGCAGCGTGTTTTAATTCTGTAGTTGTTTTAAGTGCAAATTTCCTTTTATTTGCTGCTGAATTTTATTGCTGCCTCTGAAAACTGTCTAATGAATAGGCACACATGTTTCTTGAAACAACTTTTTATTTCCCCTTTTTCGTGCAAATCGTTAAGTAACTCCAATAAAGCGATGATCGATGGGCGAAAATGTCCAGCAGTACGGTCGGTCAGTCTGTAAGAAGACTGAATAAGGATTCAGTGACCGGAAATATGTCTAGAAGTGAACACTGGACAGCAGCACCCAGAGATGACACCTTCCACACAGCCCCACCCTTGATTTTAGCCGCTGATTTGTTTCCCTTTTCATGGATGTTTTCTGTCACGTTTGCTGAAATACTTTTCTTCAAATTTCTCCTCTTTGTGTTCAATGGCTTGTTTGTAGGACGGCTTAACAAGGCAAGGTGATTTCTTTTCTAGATTAAACAAGCACCACTGGGTCAATATCGAAGCGTTTGCCTGGTCACCATGATTGCGTCTGCTTTTCAAAGATGCGATGATGACGTTTGCGCAAAGGAAGCGTTCACATCTTCCATATTGAATTTCTATTACACCAATATCCTAGAGTAGCCTATGCGTGATCATTCGCCTTTTATTGCTTGGTTTAGGACGATCATTGTCTAAACACAAGTTGGTCACAGCCAAATTTAGAAATGAGGAAGAAGGGAGTTGTTCTTTGTAATTTGTGGACATTTAGAGTTAAGTATGTCGAAGGTTTTATGCTGGAATATTCCCTATACACTCTGTTGAGTTCCTCATTGATTCTAGTTGTTTGCAAGTTATAATCCTTCTAGAATCTCTAACTCTTGTGATTCAAGAAAACGATGTAAAGAGATCGAAAGTCTTGGTTAAGACAAAACAATTACAATGTTTGATGCTAGTAAATCCAATAAATTCCGTTGTTTCGTATCATCATCAGCATAATCATTACCATCATCATCAACCAAATGATCCTGTGTCATCGTTACACCAGATCAGTTCCCGCCACTTATCTAGATTAGATTATCTGGTTTATTCATACGTAGCATGTTTTGGACAAGTAAACCTGGCGGAGTCCATCCCTCTGCAGATCAAACCACAATATGTTGATACCCTCCAACTTAAAGGCTTGGTCACACAGACACGAGGGTCGTTGATTCTATCGTGGAAAATCTCCCCTCTGGCCGTTGGGTCAAGAAGCACCCCCACCGTCCTTCGATGCTATGCTATGTTAGGTGCATGCATAAATATGATACCCAGTTGTGCTAGATAGCCGTTGGCCCTACAAGAATGGTTTCATATCAAGATTTTTTTTTATACATGACGTCAGTAATTTGTCTACAACGACATTGCATGTTGGATTATTTAATGACAAATCGCTTCAAGTCGTATCTGATGATATTAATCCACGGAATTCTTTTCTGTGAATTGTCATGAATTATTGGAAGAAAAAAATGCAATAAATTCTTGTTGCCTTTTTACAATTTTAAATTCCTAATTGTTATTGTCACCAATGACTAGAACGCACAATCAACCCTGATACTTAGCGTACAGGTGAATCGGGGCGAAGCGGATTCATGCCTTTCCCAATGACCATAGATCGAAGTGAAGGTAACAGGTCAGGACTCCAGTTTCCATGCCGAGAAACAACAAAATGCTGTAAAATATTCTACCAAACACTAACATTAGAAATCGGAGGGACGAGTTCGAAATCCAGTCGGTTTCTTTACATTCATTTACGCGAGAATACCCTTGGGAAATATATGAATTTATCTCCTCTCACCAGTTTAGGGTTAAATAGAAGGATTTGTATTTGGAAAAATAACAGTTATTTTTAAAAAAATTGGTAATTCAATATTCACTTGCAAAAGAAAAAGAATTATTCTTACAATCCAAACATTACGTTTCGTTTTTAAATAACCCACAAAAGGTTGATAATCCGTAAAAAACGAATCGATCAATCTACTAAACTATTGAATTAAATGTTATGAAACCAAGCCGTGAAAAGAGTTTAAGATTGATTCGTACGAAAATAGATCTTAAATTTATTTCAGTTGTTGTGTTCATACGCGCACTGTTTATTAGGCCAAGAAGACCATAGTTATTAGTAACAGAGAAGGCCGAATACGAAGGTGATCAACAAGAAATAGTAAAAGGCTTTCATTAATGCCCTCGGACCAACAATTCTAAAGGACCATATAACATCTATGCGTAAGATAACTGTTCGTTAGAACAGCCGTGCATAGCGACGTGAACCTCAAAATAATACGCCAGTAATTCAAGTCTCCAATCGCCCAATAGCGTTGGTCGAATTAATCCAAAAAGTGGCTTGACTCAAGTGATGAGCGTTCAATACTCGGACACAGCAGAGGAGACAAAATCTTGTCCAGTTGAATTACTGAAAGGAATTAACCGTGATGATTTTTCTTTTAAAAAATCATTTTACCCCAAGCAAAGCAAAAATGCCTCTGGCAGGTGGGGGGTGCTACAGGGAGTGAACGTGAGAGAAACGAGTGAGTATAGGGAGGATTGAGGAAAGGTCAAAAGATCAAAAGGTGATCTGGATTCAAGAAGAAAGAAAATGGCGATTAACGTTGCATTTAATTTTTTTTAATATTATAGTCTTCAGGGAAGCAAGTAAACGGAAGTGAGTCCCATAGTGTGAGAAAATAAACAGTTACAGTAGAAGTGGCAGTTGCATATAGCTATTTCAACAGTAAACAAGTGGAACCTAGATGCCAGTCTGGTAGAACGCTTGTATTAATGTAGTCGGGGACTAGGGAAAAAGCATGTCAGAGAAGTTGCCATAATAATATTTGTAGAAAAGACAGAGGAAAACCACGGTACTTTAGTGAGAAAGTGACTGAAGACGAGGTCGATTATATTACAGATCTTTCTTAGGGTTTTTTTCAAGAATCTCAAGATTTATAGCAGGGACACCAAACCAGATATGGTATCAGTATTCAAATGCACAGACGGATTTGTAATTGTACAAGATGGATTCTGACAAGAAAAATATTCTGGCACGACATAGTAGATTCAGCTATTCATACGATGTAGTTGCTCCACTTCAAGTTAATTGAAAACGTATGACCAAGAGGGCTCAATTTGTTGCTCTCCAAAAATCTAGCATCATACTGATTGTAAACAGAAAAGGTTCTCTGTGGTGGTTAAATGAGAGCAATTTTGTTATGGAGGCGTTAAAATTTACCATCCATTTCCTGCCCCGGTTAACCACTGATTGGACTTCCTTTTCAAGAACAGCAATCCAAAAAAAAAAAAAGGCAAGACACATGGAATCGGAACAATCAACCCATCGTCGAAGAAATAAGGGGTTCGGTTCGAAATTCCAGCGTATATCACCTAAAGAATGCCGGAGCTTACAACGGCGAAACGTCGTGAATATGGCAATAAAAATGAGAGCAACAGTCCGGACGATGTAAATAGAGTAAATATTACAAATAGAATTTAACGATACAAAACAATTAAACTACATCCGAGTCCTGGCTAAGACAATAAACTGTATCCAGCCGCAGGACCGCCGATCGGAAGTTTTTGAGGAGCGTGGAACCACCTCTTAATTGCTGGTGTTCCGAGATCCACCCTGACTCGGGGTGGTAGCACCTGTTAGGGTCCCAACTAAGGGAAAATAGTTAATCCCCAAAATAGCGTCAAAACATTAAGAAAGGGGAATAATAGGTTTTAATACCAGAAATACTTTGTAATAAATTATAACCAGCGATAAATTTTTTAAGAAAAATTATTACTAACAATACATTTTTGAAAAAAAATACCAGCTACACATTTAAAAAATATATATATTACCAGCAATAAAAATCTTGTCGGGATTAAATAACCCGTTGAGGTTGATATGCCGTAAAGTAAACCAAACCAAACCAAACCAACAAACGAGCGAAATTTTCTGGCTTTCCATAGTTTTCGTTTTCTTACAAAGAATATATATACGGCGGCAATGTAAAGGTTATCGTTTATGGAAGTGAAATCGTCACCTGAGTTCAAAATTCGGTCTAGTCTGTTGTGTTCACTTTCACACTAATGTCCTTGAGAAAAGGCATAAATCCCTCTAGTCTCCGCTCACAAGCGAAGGATTTCTAGAGATGGAAAAAATCTGATTTCCAAATTAGTGATAACAAGAGGAAATCACGCCATTTTCTTTATCCAGAATGCATGATAATTCACAAGTAATATAGAAAAGGAATATGTGGAGAGCTATGATTGCCTACGTTCGTAAAGAACTTCTTGTGGCTTAATTTCGTTACAAACCAAGAAATGAGTTTTGAACTACTATGTAATACAAGGCCGCCTATATGGGTGAGAATGCTGGACAATTTCCTCACTAATAAAGAGAAGACTAGAGTAAAAAGTTATGTGGTTTTACAGAAGGATGCTGGGAAGACGATGGATGAAACGCGTAAGCAAGGTGGAAGTTTTAAGGAAAAATAGAAACAAAAAAAACACTTGTACTCAGAATCAGAAAGATTTAACAGCAATTTCTTCGACACATAATGAGGAAAGAGAATTAGGAGAATATGACACTCACAAAACATATTGAAGGCCAGAGGGGGAGGGGAATAATCACACTGTGTAAATATATGGCAGAACAGGCTGTGCAAGAGATAACATAAGAAATTGGGGAAAGCCATGATACTCAACGTCTTGAAGAGACAGATCAGACAGAAACTAGCGGCTTACACTGGCTACCAAGTAACAGCAAGCCTTCGTTAAACTTCATCAATCTATTCAGTTTGTCTTCAGTAATGTGGTCCTTGCGTTAGTTTATTTTTCTTCCTTTGATTTCCTTTTTTAAGATTTTTACTAGGCTCTTTGGCACCGTTCTAAGCGCTCTAACAATGATGTCATTATTTTTATTCTTTCCATTATTGATAAGAGCAGAAAACATGTCCTAAGAACTCTTCTCTTTTATTCTGATCAAAGTAAAAATAAACTTGTATTAGCCTAATCAATTTTCTGTCTGATCTCAGAACACTGTTTCTATGTAAATAGTTCTCTGTGTGTTTGTGTGTGTGTGTTTTTTGTTTGTTTTTTTTTGTTGTTTTTTTTCAGCATATAATAATATTTTGTGAGTCACAAAAATCTGACTTCATTCTTTCATCGACCGCTTCTAAAAGATCACAAAAGACGGTCGTTAGGCTTACTTTATCTTTCTCCCTCTCACGAACGTCAATCCTCTCCCCATTACTTTCTGTCGGCCTTCTAATCCACACACACACACACACACACACAAAAAAACAAATCTGTTCACAATGTATACTGTAACAAATAAATGACAGATGTCAAGTAATTGATTTACATATTTAAAAAAAAAGAAAAAGAAAAAAAAGAAAAGAAACGAAAAATGACAGAAGTGAGAAACAAAACCTTTTATAGTAATAAACTCTACGAGATTTAAACGATTGACGCTTTAAGTCAACAAGATGTGCACAGAAACAGTGAGTGTATAAAGGCAAATGCCGGCAAAATCATCTGAGTCATCAAAGTGATTGGCAATTAATTTTATTGTGCTATGCTTAAATCAAGTTGACTCACTCAAACAACGAAGATATATATATATATATATATATATATATATATATATATATATATATGTGTGTGTGTGTGTGTGTGTGTGTGTGTGTGTGTGTGTGTGTGTGTGTGTTTAGGCAGCATATCTTCATTTAAACATGTTTCATTAAATAATGTAGACAAATTATGTTTAATTATTTCTATAATTGTTATGGGACCTTACCCATAATAACATAATGGACTATTCCATACGTAATAAATACTGCGCCTCAAGAGGAAGCAGACAGAGAGTTCAGTCCGAAGTCGGGCGACCGGCTGACCGGCTGATCGGTTGAACTCTCTGCCTTCGGGCATGGAAGAACCCGAACGAGGCTACGCCGAAAGGCGAAGTCACTTTCGGGGAGGTAAACCGACCATGAACCCGTTTATACGGATTCAAAGGGCATATTTTGGGGCGAGCCCACGTTAAACCGGCCTTGTGCCTTATGATGCCCTCGTGGGGGGGTGACTAAATACTGTTCAGTCTGAAGTCTGGAGTGAGGTCCGTCAGAAGCCTGTCAGTCAGTCAGAGCGAGCGAGTCAGTCAGTCGAGTCAGAGGCAGTCCGAAACAGAGTCGCGTTCAGACAATTACTACAAGACATTGGAATAGTGATACTGGTCGAGACTACATTGTTCTCTCTAGTAAACCTGATTGTTCATACTAACACTTTCTACTTCTCTGTATATATTCCTGTTTGTAATATATCTGTGTTTTTCCATACACGTGTTCGAGTTCTTCTTTATTGGTTCTACCTCGGACTATCAGCGTGGTACAAGGAACCGGACCATAACAATAATGATTCTTTCCAATTCTCTAATTAGCTTCTTGATGTTATGTTGAAGTTAATGAAGGAATGCTATGGGTACATTTGACTCAGTAGAGGCATGTGAATTAATTGCAATCTAATTATTGTGGAAACATAGATTTTTTCTCGACATTAAGGACACCGGACTCTATAGAGATGACGGTGTAATTCCCCCCCCCCGTAAAACAAGCCAATAAAATATAGACCAATTGAGAAAGAAAATGATAATTTTTTTTAAAGATCACGAACTAAATATTACCACTATCACCAATGCTAAAGTGATCAACTTTCTCGATGTGACATTAGACTTGAATAATGGCTATTACAAATAATATACCAAAGATCTATATAGCCATAGATACGTCAGTAAAGAATCAAACCACCACCACCACCACAAAATTCTAGATAATTTACATAAATTAATCCAAGTTAGATTATCTGCGAACTCCAGCAATAAGAAAATAGTGGATAATACTAAAATTAAATATATAAAGGACTATGCAATCATAAAGTAAATTTAGAGTATTTAGGAAAAAAACAAAGAAGGTAAAATAAACAGATACACTGTAAGCGTAAAATCATATGGTTTAATCCACTGTTTAATCGTAATGTCCAAACGATTATCGAATGAATTTTTCAAAAGTTGTCCATAAACATTTTAACCATCCACCGACACAAAGAAAGATTTTTAACAAAAATAATGTTAAGATCAGACATACCTGCGTTAATAGCAGACAAATCTATATCCCAACATAGCAACATTATATTAAACAAATATATTTCCAACAAAGACAATTTAATGTTTTCTAAAACCAAATGCAAATGCTGAAAAAATATGATCTGTCCTTTAAACTGTCAATGTATGATTGATAATATCATATACCGAGCAAGCATACATTCTGGTAAAGATGTTAATTTTTATTTTGTTTCTACTAAAATTCCTTGGAAATTTCGTTTCTACCATTATTGAATGAATTTAAGTAATATGAAATACAAAAACAGCACGGATTTCTCCAAATATTTCTGGCAATTAAAGAATGATGGCAACCCACCTTCCATCAACTGGGATATTATAGCAAGAGGCATATCTTATATCGGGAAAGGAAATAGATGTAACATATGCCTTGTATGAAAAACACTTAAATAATCCTAGCTTATTAAACAAGAGAAAGGAATGGATGGTTACATGTTGGCATAAAACTAAATATTTGCTTAGATACTTTGAGTCAGATTACTTTCAATATAAATTACGATTTATTCTTAAGGTAAATTATTTATTATTTTTGTTTTGTTTTGTTTTTTATATAAAAAGAACACGTAATATCCCTTTAATATTAAAAAATAATATTCACAATATTTTTTAATTTTTTTTTTTACATATATATACAAATTCCGTTTGATTGGGCCTTCATCACAATAGTTAGGGAGGAGTAGATGCGATAGTGGACAATTAACTACAGAAGAACTCAAAATTGATCGCTGCATTTAAGCATTGCATTAATATTTAAGCTTACCTTTTAAAAGTTCAACTATAATTCTTCTGACACTACTGAATTTAAAGACAATATAAGGATAATAAAAAAAAATTTTAAAAGTCATGATTGACTCTCCTGTGGTTTTCCACGTATATATATATATATATATAACGGACTCTCCTGTCGTTTTCTACATATATATATATATATATATATATATATATATATATATATATATATATATAATGGACTCTCCCGTCGGTTTTGACGTATGAGGATCTGCCAGCTTATTGATTCAGTTATGAAAGTTTATGCGCTAATCTTAAGTGGCATTTAAGACCCGCTAGTGATTTACAAAGGAGGCCACAT
>CAHIKZ030000746.1:70000-127500 GCA_903632075.3 Acanthosepion pharaonis | reverse complement strand
TTTCTCTTTAAGGTAACTAAAGTTTTCATACTCGCCGAAAAACGAAGAAATTTCTGAGCTTTTGGAAGGTGAAAGTCTATATAAAATATCGAAATGCACTTCACATCATTTTTCACTTTCATCAGATAAATATACACTCTGTATTCAAGAATAAATCGAAAGCTTCCATTTCCGCTTCGGAGTAGTTTTATCTTCTAGTTTTTTAACGCTCTTTCTTTTGTGGTCGCCATTACGTTTTTATCAAATACTTTTAAATTAACTTCCAGATAGTTGGTGCATTCCCAGTTCATTGTAACACTCACCTCAAACAACTAACTAAAAATCTTTATCTCGAAACCAGGGTTGAAATCGGTTGGTTTATATATATATATATATATTATTAAAGACATTTTTATGTTTAACGTTCTTTTTATAGATACAAGTATTTAAGTAAATGCTCTGTTTATAATAAACAGTATTAAATAACATTTAACATTTCATAGAAAATATTCGTCCTTTGACAGGATTCGAACCTGCATCCTATACGGAACCGTCATTTAGGCTGACGTGCCTTACCGACCAGCCACAAAGGAGCGTTCGGTAGACAAGGTCGAATTTACTGCTTATAAACTTCCATGAATCTCGTACATTCATAACTGCTCTGGCGTATCAAATGTAAACAAATGACGTCATATATTAAGAAATGGACAAAGTCCGACAATTTATGAAAATTTCTCGGACATTCAGGCCGGTAAATGTTATTTAATACTGTTTATTATAAATAGAGCATTTACTTAAATACTTGTATCTATAAAAAGAACGTTAAACATAAAAAATGTCTTTAATAAAAATAAAATTGTCGGACTTTATCATTATATATTATATATATATATATATATATATATATATATATATATATATATATATATATATATATATATATATATATATATATATATATATATATATATATATATATATATATATATATATATATATATATATATATATATATATATATATATATATATATATATATATGATTGTTAGAATGTGAATGTGTAGTGTAAGGGAAATCGGCAAGGAAAGATGATTTTAGGACTCGAGTTCTAATTACGGACTGGTCTGCAGAGTTCACTTTCTCATTTTCATGTAAATTCTCTTGGGAAAGTAATGGAAGCGTTTCTTCTGTAACTACCAGCTATGAATTAAAGCAATCATAGATTAGGCTTGTGTGTCGACCAGTATACTAAAAAGAAAATTGCGTTCCAAACAGTGGGGATGGCTTCGGAAAACCATTCCACTAGCTTTCCCAAGAACGCTTGAAAATTCGCAAAATAAATAAAAATAGTAATAAAAAGAAATAGTGGAGAGTCATCTCTACATCCTGAAGGGACAAGGCATTTTAAGTATATAAGGGTTAGTCGTGTGATATTGCTTTAGTGCGTTTAACCACACCATATTCTTGCTCTTACTAAACCTGCTACATTTTCTCCTCTCACACCTTCTCTCTGTCTTCTCTGTCTATTTCGCCATCACTTTCTTCTCTCTAATTCTACTTGTTTTACTCTTTACGATGTCTCACTCTTTCTCTATATATATATATATTTATTCCTCTCGCATTATCTCTATTCCTATCTCTTTACTCTTCAATCTCTTTCTCATTTTCTCACTGTCTTCATTTCTTTCTCTTTCTCTGTTACATGGTCTTTCTATCGCTTTCTCTTATTATATCTTTTTCTCTTTCTTTCTCTCAGGTTCTTATTTTGACTTTGTTACCTTATTTCTCTCTTTCTTTCTTTTCATTTACTTCTTCATTCTCTCATTTTCCCTTGATAGCTCTCACTTCATTTTCCTGCATCTCTTCTTTCTGTTTCTCGTCTCCTCCTCACTTTCTATTTCTTTATCAACCTCTCATTTTGAATATATTACTTCTCCATTTTTTTTTTTACTTTGTCTCTATTTTTACTCTCTCTTTCATTTTCCCTACTTTTCACTTTCTCCTTCTATTCATTTTCTCCGTCTATTTCTCCGCGCGCTTTTCTCTGTCTTAATCTTTCTCTCTTTTTTTCTCCCCGCCATCTTTTTCCCTTTCACTCTGTCATTCTGAATTGATTACTTTTATTTTCTCTCTCTCTCTCTCTTCTTTATTCTCTCTTTCTATTTTTCGTTGAACTATCTTTCTATCTCCCCCTCTCTTCATTATTCTCCATCTCTTTCTTTCTGAGTTTTGCATTCTCTCCTACGTCTTTCTTTTCTCTCACTCTCCTAACCGTTTTCTTCTCTATCAGTCAAAACGTTTCTCACTTGTTAACTCTCTCTCTCTCTCTCTCTCTCTCTTTTCTCTTAATCGCTATTCTTTTCTCTCGTTCTCCAATAAAATAAACCCAAAAGAAGCCCCCCTTTAGTTCACTAACTAATGGGTCCCGCACACTTCGTTACGCGTAAACCCATGCTAGAAAATGTGTGGATATTTTTTTTTTTTTTTGCTCCTACAGTTACAAAATGCCTGTGAAGCATTCATCTGTGATTGAACGCACGCTAACGCGTATTACTTGAGCGGCTGTGGGCGAGACACGGAATGAACACAAATGATGAACTGTTGAGATAAAAATGCAACACTATACCGCTGATTTGTGATCCTGTGTGTGGTTGACACACTGGAGCATGAAACACGTGATAATCACAATACTATGACTGTACGAGTCAAGTCCAGCGAAGTGGGAGGCAGCTATAATGAGTTATCAATGTTTTGTACAAGTGAATTTAGAGATTAATGCATGAAAACACGGACGGTTAGTCAGTTGTTGACATATCGACGAAGGTATAGATTACGAACTGATAAATCTTTGGTACACTCAGACAAAAATTGTTTTTCTGTCCGTAAAAACCTATAGTTGAGCTGACTTTTATTCACGTATATTTAAATAGATTAAGGTACACAAGATATAGAGCGAAGTGGGTGTCAGTTTATATATATATATATATATATATATATATATATATATATATATGTGTGTGTGTGTGTGTGTGTGTGTGTGTTTGTGTGTGTGTGTGGTTAAATTCCCAGATGAATTCTGTGTACAAGACAGATTGGCCTCAAATGACAATAGGAAAAAATCTTACATTTCGAATTAATTTTTGCCTTGAAAAAGTCGGAAGACGAAACGCGTCGGCAAAATGTAAGATTTTTTCCAATTGTCATTTGATCACATATATATGTGTGTGTGGGTGTGTGTGTGTGTGAAATTCAGATAACTAAAAATATATCTGTAAAAAGACAATATTAATAAGGACAAATGAAAGGAAAATGTAAGGATTTGATTGAGCAGCAATTATTTGTAAACAGAATTTTTAAAAAATGTTTGTTTTTTCGGAATTTTTAAATTTATGAACGTTCATAAATCTAATAATTATGGAGGATGCAAAAGTGGAGGATGCAAGTTATACAAAATATAAATATATATTTATATATATATATATATATATATATATATATAGCGCAGGTATGCAGAAAAAATGAAAGAACACGTTGGGTATAATCCGGAGTTCCTTAGTATTTTTGTTTTATTTTAAGAAGACAGTGCTCGATACAGAAGTAGAGCTTTATATTATAATATTTTTTGTTTAAACGAATGTTATAACGAACCATGCCTAAAACACACGTAAACCAAGAGATAGCTTATTCCTAAAAATTTCGCTTGAAGATGAAACGGGACTAAACACCTCAATTCAACTTAATTTTAATAAATATTTGGATGGTTTTCGGCTCTCGTTTTTTGAAACATGAGAACTCTTATGTAGCAAAGGAATCATATTTTAAACAAAAAATTATATATATATATATATATATATATATATATATATATATAAGCCTTGTGAATCAAATTGTGTAGACAGAGCTCTTGGGGTTCGTCGATAGCTGTGTTAGCACAAAGTCACAAGACATCGTGGCCGAGGGCTTGAGTGTGATGGCCTTGGTCAAAATGTTGATCACGCTATATAACACGCTCTTTCCCAGAAACTATAAGTAAGGTCTGCTCAGCATAGTTGCAATATAAACTACAGGTGGGCTCTGTGGGTGTTGAATAAACACAAATGTGTCTGAGCGAGAATCTGCAATAGGGATTGACTCGCCGCCCTAATAGAACCTGTATCCTATACGGAACCGATTCTTGTCGGAGGACGCATATTTTCTAGTAAAATTTTTCGAACATTCAGGCCGGCAAATGTTGTTAATACTGTTTATTATAAGCAGAGAATTTACTTAAATATTTGTATCTATAAAAAGAAATCGTATAGACATAAAAAATGTCTTAAAATAATTGTCAGACTTTGTCCATTTCATAATATCGGACGATATATATATATATATATATATATATATATATATATATATATATATATATATATATATATGTATTTCTGCAGTCTCTGTAGAGTTGTACATGTATCATCGCTAATACGCTTAATGCTATGTCACCCAAAGCCGACTTCCTTCCAATTTCTTACTGTTCACGCTGAAATTTTTAAAAGCAAAGTTGAACTGTTCTTTCGCCGGCCGGAACTTGGTTCAGCTATCGTGCAATTTGAAAAAAAGTTTCAACTTTTGTCTAAGTTTGAAACAAAAAACAAGTATAAAATTACATTATTATAATAAAATTACCAGCAATACATATTTATAGTTGAATGACCAAGAATGACATTTTATCTGAAGGCATTGCTTTCAAAATATTTAGATTTCGGCATTAAAATCTCCCATAGAGGTTGATATGCTCCAAAACGAAATCAACCAAATAACCAGCATGAAAGAATTCTTTCATGACATTAATCCATATAATATCCTACAATGACTTAAAGAAATGAAACTGTATTCCAAAATATAATATCAACAAAATTAAAACATAAAACACACATATCACGGCCTCTGTAATTATGTCCACACAAACATGTATATGCACAAAAGCTGAGTATTATCTACCATGTATTCAATTGTGAAAGCAGAATAACTTATATAATCACATTTTTATTATAGTGTGGCCACTGAAAAACTGAAGGGTTCCTAAAGTCATAACTTTTTCTTTTTCAATTCTTTTCGGTTTTTTTTGGTTTTTTTTTTTGGGGTTTTTGTTTTTTTGTTTGTTGCAGTTTATAGAGCATCCTGGGAGATTAAAATGGCTGCGTGTGATGCCCAGCAACGAGTATAAGTCATTGAGTTTTTCTATTCCAATGAAAGATCTATTATTCAAACTCAGAGGAAATACTGGCAACATTTTAATGTCAGAGTATCCCATAGCGATAACATGATTCGAAACCTAATCGCCCGGTTTTTTTGAAAGAACTGGATCAGTCGACGATCTTCCGGGAAGAGGTCCTAAGCGCATTGTACGCAGTGACGCAGCGGTGGAAGCTGTAAGGCAGAGTGCCCTTGAGAATCCATCGACTTTTACTCGTAGTCACTCTGCTCGACGGTACATCGCTTCAGAAGATTCTGAAATTGGACTTAAAGATTCAAATGGTCCCAAGATTCTCAACTTAAAATTTCTGTTTAAAATTTCATCTGTCGTCACCCTGAATTAAATGAAATTAAATCCCGGATTAAATGACCCACAAACAAAAAAGCAAAAAAAAAAATCAAACTTATATATAGTTTGGTTAAGGACGTTAATGTCGCAAGTTTTTGTACTAAAATAAGCCAGTAAGTTTGATCTTGATTGTCTGTTCTGGACTTCTGTGCCATACTTCGCTTAACTACTGTTTAAATTTCTGGGGTGAGAACATTTACTTTATTTACATGATAACTGAGCCGTGCTAAAAAGAAATCGATGAGATAATCCTTGACATGGGCAGCGGAACGAGAACAATCTAGCCGCCAGTCTAAAATCCCCCGAAGGGTCGACAGACAGCTAAAGAAGGCAGAAGGCACAATGGCCCAAGTATTGAGATGAGATTAGTTTAACGGTTAATAATCTAAACGGACCCCCTATTTGAAACAGACGCCCTATTTATTTATTTTTTCTTTAAACAGAGTAAAAATGTGCAGTCGAATTAAAATTTGAGTATCCACTATAATAACCTAGGAAGCAATAAAAAGTCGGATTAAATCCATTAATTGTATATATATATATATATATATATATATATATATATATATATATATATATATATATATATAGTGCAATCTCGATTCTCGAAAATCTCACATATCGAACAAATCAGTTCTCGAACAGAAAATTCGAGATGAAAATGCCTCGGTTATCGAATAAAATTTCGGTTCTCGAACAACATTGCCGAACCAAGTCGACCGCCGTGTTGTATACATTTGTGTGTTGTGGCGTGCTTTTCTTTTCCAATTTTATTGTACAGAGACTTCTCTACATTTATTCGTATTGGAAAAATAGTTTCGGTTTACGAACATTTTGGGTTACGAACAGCCTTCAGGAATGAATTCATTTCATAAACCGAGCTTCCATTTTATATATATATATATATATATATATATATATATATATATATATACTAGAGCATGGCTCGGAGTTGCCTAAAGCTTGATTCAAAAATCGTACGACTCATATAGCAATCGCTTTCACTTGACTTAAAATATTTTTGCCTGTCCTTGCTTTTTAAAGGAGTGCCCTTTGCCGTGCTAATGTTTGCTACATACCTTACTTCTTGCCTATCTCCCACTGCAAATTTTTCTAAGCTCTATACTAAACATTAAATCTGTTACGAAAAAAAGAACTAAACAAAATAAACACAAACAATCAGCTTTTAAAAGGACTCATAATCTGGAAAAACCGAATGAAAAAGAATGTTAACAACAAATACTTTTCACACCTAACCCAGTTCTGCGGAATCAGAATCAACGTTGAGATTAAGCAAGCGAATGAGCCAGTTGGAGTAAAGTGCCATGCAGATTTAAATTTTTCCCACTTATGACGAATGCAGCTATCGATTTTTTGCATGCTAGTTAACATTCGTGTCAGTCATCTGTTGGCTTTCACGCTGGCCAGTAGAATCTGTCTGCTTATTCGTGGCAGCCAGCTATAGGCTCTCACTCTGGCCAGTACAAAATGGCCGCAAACTACATGAAAACTGCTGTAGAAGCATGAAAACATCTATTATTTCCACTATCGATGGCAGTTGGGAAATGCAATCTCGGTCTTGACCTTCCCGATAACATGGAGTATGTGCATGTAAATTTTGGTGCAAATCCGTCGAAAATTGCGGCCGTGCATTCGTTACACACACACACATCCTGCCTTTCATATATATATATATATATATATATATATATATATATATAAGGCATATATATGTATGTATGTATGTATGTATGTATAAACACACAAACAAGTTTGATTAAAAGAGGTAGTATCACGCCCCTCAAAAGCTCCAATCTCTTGATTAAAGGACGGATGTCGTTTACCGTCATGCGCAGGACTATACATGATAAGGGATTCATTTAACTACAATCAAAAGCTTACTTTACTCAGGTGCATATAATTCTGATACGCAGGTATATATATTCTATTCACAATATTATAGGTAAGTCCACATCGATCTGGATTAATGGTTAGCAAGCTTGTCTCGCTTGGTTAATTACGAATGAATAGTGAGTTCGGGCCTCACTCGGTACTTCACACTTCTGGCCCTATGCCATATTTAAGCTACGCTTAAAAATCACTTCTTGTGCTTTTCGACCTGGTGTAATGCTTGGCAAGCTTGTCTCGCTTTATCAATTACGACTGATTTGTGAGTTTGGCTGCTGTATACTTTTGACCATGTGCCATTTCATAGCTACGCTTTAGAAAATCCTTATCTGAACAGTGAGTTTGATCCTCACTGGCTGATCTGCACTTTCAGCCTTGTTCCACATATACGCTTAGAAAATCATTAGGCACTTAGACGTTGTCTAATGGTTTGTAAGCTTGTTTCGATAGATCAGTCACAACTGAATAGAGAGTTCGATCGTCGCTGGGTGCCCCATACGTTCAGTCTTGTAACACATCTAAACTACGCTGACAAAATCAACATTTGGACACGTCGAAAGGGTGTAATTGTTAGTAGATGATATGAATAATCAAGATCGGTCTCACCTTGTTTTGTTACTCTCCTCTTTGAGAGAGCTATTTTTTGTTTAATTGGACTATAAAGGACACTGAACGCGAACCTTGTATTCTCAGCTGAATAAAGCTTTCTTAAAGCCTACACCGGCGTACATTTGTCATTACAGTAAGTTTGTCTCATTAGATCAATTACGAGTGAATAGTGAGTTCAATCCTCACTGGATAGAATCTGTGCCACATCAAAGCTACGCTTTAAAAATCACCAGGTTAAATTTAAGTTGATGTAATTTTGTAGTAGGTGAATTATGCTAATTACCGCTTCGTGGTTAGCCACACTTTCATTCAGAAATATATGCAGTTCCTGAACTGCATATAATCGAAAAGTAAAAATATGTAGTTTCAATTACGATTTATTAATCTCCTTCACTTTCTTCTTGTTTCGGATGTGCCAAACATTTCTACAGTCTCTGTAGAGTTGTAAAAGTATCATCGCTAATGTGCTTAATGCTCTGTCATCCAAAGCTGACTTCCTGGTTTTCAAAACTTTCATGTTCACGATGAAACTTTTAAACCAACGCTGAACTGTTCTTTCGCCAACCGGAACTTGGTTCAGCTATCTTGCGGTTTCACCCACCTTTCGTCCAAGTTTGAATCGTGGGTGGTGGGGATCAAACGAAATTCCTTCTAGACTTTGCTTCCTTGAGGGTGGCGAATCTGAGAATGAAAAAAAAAAAAGAGTTCACAAATTATATCGAGATGCCAAGCCAAGAATGTGATCTTCCGCTTTCGACAATATGCTGACTCATTATTCAACTTCTAAAATGTGTTTCGAAACGAAAGTTTTTTTTTTTTCCTAGACAAACCTAGCCAAATGCAATGATTTGCCAGAAATGTACTAACGTATGTAAAATGCTGCCATTCTTCATGAATAGGCCTTTCTTGATAAGAATATCTGATAACAAAGATGATGCAATTCTTGTACAATTTTGAAAATATTATATCTACTTACACCAGACCTAATTTTTTTCTATAACTAAAACTGTTTTCATGTGGAATGTATTTGTCGGAGAATCAATATATATATACATAAATATGCCTTTCTTTTTACCATTCTGGTAAGTGCTTTAGACTGTGCCTAAAATATTGGTTGCCAGGAGACCAATAGAACGCATCGACACCTACAATACTATCTTTTAATTTTCATAACGAATAAATGTAATTTTTAAACAATACATACGGAAAAAGAGGGTTCAATTAAGATTTTTGTGGAAAATGTATTTCTTGGTAATTACATGTATTGTACATATAATTGGCAGTAGATACCAACTGTAAATGCAGACTGCTTGTGGTAAGACAACGCGGTTACCTTACCTGTCTTATGATTTGTATAAACAAGTCTTAGCGAAAACGGAAACACTCTTCAGTTACGTTCAATAAAGGCGCATTAAGCCAAACTAGACTCCGAGTTTTCATTACATTGCTATATTTTATTTTTTTTTATTTCTTCTTATAAATTGGGTGATATTTTTAAGTAGTTTACTGCACAATTTACACATTAACAGATAGTTTAAAACACAAAAGTGCATTGCATGCAGTCCACTATATTAAGAACAATCATTTGGGTTCAGTAGATGATTGTTCGAATCTGCCAATAATAACTTCTGCATTCAATTCATTTACCCTTTGCAATGGATAGCAATAGTTGTGATTACAAATTCTTCTCAGACAACGAATTCGTTAACCTTGTCTTTATGATCTTTAGCTCTGAAAATATCCTCTCGCGTGGGACTTGGATAGTGTTAGTGTTCAAATGACTTTATAAAGTACATAATCCCTTTTATTAATAAAACAGTTTTCTGGGTTGGTTTATTTATTGGCTTCTTATTTGATATAGAATGCATACTTCTTCCGGGACTCACTTGCCATCAAGGAAGCTGAAACCATGACCAGTGCGCCACTGGTGATTTTAGAAATTCAAATGTGCCCTGGAATATCGAAAATGTATTCCAAAATCTAAGCAAATTATTAATAATCAGAAAAATGTAATTAAAAACAAACTTCTATATATCAGTCCTCTTACATGGCAGTGAATGGTGGACAATATCCTTACAGATGAAGCGAAAACAGGAGACAATAAAAATGTGACACCACAGAAGGATGCTGAGAATTCTATGAACGAAGCGCGTAAGCAACGAATAAATTTTAAGGAAAACGAGAAAAAAGTACACTTTTAGTCAAATTCAAAAATTAAAAGCAGAAATTTCTTGGGCAAGCAGGACTTGGAGCAAGAAATTTCTTGGGCAAGCAGGACTTGGAGCAAGAAATTTCTTGGGCATGCAGGACTTGAAGCAAGAAATTTCTTGAGCAAGCAGGACTTGGAGCAAGAAATTTATTGGGCATGCAGGACTTGAAGCAAGAAATTTCTTGGGCAAGCAGGACTTGGAGCAAGAAATTTCTTGGGCATGCAGGACTTGAAGCAAGAAATTTCTTGAGCAAGCAGGACTTGGATAATTTGACACACCCAGAACATATCGATGTCAAAAGAGTGAATGAATGGCGGAACGTAGAGGGGATGGAAAAAAGATAAAGGTTGCTAAGTCCTACAAAGTGTAGGAGCTTATAGAGAGTCATGATCGTCTAGAACATTTCGGTTGCCTTAGTTTTCTGCATCTGTATGAATATTTCCCAGCATTCACTGCCATATAAGGCGATTGATATTACGTAAAAGTTAAGCATTCTTTTCTTTTTTTTTCTAATGAATTTTTTTCTGTTTCTTCATACTTGGATTAAGTCTAAGAAAAGCATCTTTTGCTTTTCCAGTTATCATTTAGCTTTCATTGACACATTTTCCGTCATTAGCAGCATATCATCACCTCTATGGCTTACTTAATGTCGAAATCTAGATATTCCGGAATAATTTTATGGTTTCAACTAAATATATTTTAAACGCAATTGTACGACTTCACCTACATTTAAAATGTATCGTTTGTCCTTTTTTGATGGTGAATATATTTGTTTAAATGTCCATATAGCCACTCTGATGATGGCTCATGTGAGCTGAAAGCTTAAATCGAGGAACTGCGTAAAAAAAAAGGTTCAAATGTTGGACAGTTTTTGTCTTGATTTTCTCCCGAAATTAAAGCAACTATATGAAGCTTAGAACGGCTCATGATCAAACATAATAGACGTTCGTTGTTATTATTTTTTTTATATTTAATAATAAATGCCTGAATATATATATATATATATATATATATATATATATATATATATATATATATATATATATATGGGGAAAAGCTTAAAATTGTTCCAATGAGAGAAAATGTATATTTTAAAAAGTGAGAAAGCGAGAGAAACCGCTTTTAAAATACATATAGTTTAAAAATCAGGAGGTCAATTAAAATAGCCGGAGCCAAATGGCACATGCCGAATCTAAATATGTGTCCTCAGCAGCTTACAAACACATGGTGCCATTTCCCTTTGGGACATAGATGAATCCGGCCCATTTAAATATGGCGTCCTAAAATGGTTTTCCAGATCAAGAGTACTTCCATACTATATATAAGACCTTTCCTTTTTCCTTCTCTTTGCATTGTGCTTTTGCTATGTAGATATATGTGATATATTATTTTCCGCGTGGGACACGCGTATACACAAACACGCACACACACACACACACACACACACACACACACACATACATATATATATATATATATATATATATATATATATATATATATATATATATATTTAAGTTATGAAAAACTTGGTAATCCGTATGGGTAGTCCCAAGGAGGATGAAATCCTGAGAGCTCAATGTAAATCCAGAGCTAATATTTTAAAGAAAAATAGACTACTTTAAGGTTTCATTATAATAATTTATTTCACCATAGCCCATTTAAGGCACGCTGGATCATCAGATAAATCTTCCAAACATGAAATGAAAGATGAAAAATGAAATCCTGAGATCTCAATGTAAATCCAGAGCTAATAAATCTTTCATCTTTCATTTCATTTTTGGGAGTGTTATCTGATGATCCAGAGTCCCTTAAACGAGCTCTGGTGGAATAAATTATTATAATGGAACCTTAAAGTGGTCTGCTTTTTTCTTTAATATATATATATATGTTACCTATCATAATTTTACACAAACCCCACCACACGTATATACATACATGCGAGGAAATATTTTTCAGCGAAAAAAAAAAAAAAAATATTTTCATACTATGACATGGATACATTCACGAGGCATTAACGAGACATTTCCGCCACACTTCCAATGTTTAAATTTCAACATTTCAACATACAAATGCGTATGTATAGACATAACACCACCCGTATACATACATGTGTCATAGCCGAAACTACCCACATATGTTTATATATGTAAGAGTCCCGACGGACGACCAAGTATGTATATGTGTCTGCATACATCGATGTTTGCGTTAGTACGATGAATGACAAAACGACGAAATTTTCCCTACCACTTCCACAATAACACCAATACACGCAATCTACATAAACCCAAATTTTTTAATCAGTTTGTCTGACGATCGCTAAAGCGTGAAACCCAGGGTCACAAACTCACATCTATCCAACCAAATATGTTAGCTCTATCTCTGATATTGAGCGCTTTCTCATAAGTACCGCGCATATAATATATAAATAATTATACATATATATATTTATTTATATTTATATACACTTTTCACATATATATATATATATATATATATATATATATATATATATATATATATATGCATATGGTGAACTCTCCTATTGTTTTATGCATGGTAGCAGAGGCTATGGCGGAGAAAATCAGGTATAGGGTAAGACATATTTTCATTTGTGCTTTCGTAAGTGTGATACTAGCCCAGCCTTGCTACGGGCAACAAAGCCACACTGACAGATGAAATTTGTTGCGGCAGACCCTGGTCTGGAAATGTATACAACCAGGACCTTTTAGCTTCCCAAATTCGGTGATTGATGTTGGGTGATTGATAAGTAACTTCCTATTTTATGTCTGAGTAGCCAGGAATCCTGAGTTAACACTCTGTGATTTTATTTTGTTGTGGGGGGGATTGGTTACAGGAGTCTACAATACCAAAGCAAGACTTGAAGAGCGAATAAAAGAAGGTATGTTTTCCATATCACAAGAGTTCCTGGTGAAATCAGTTGATGCAATTCCTGGACGGCTTGAGAAGCTGGTAGCGAAATCTGGTCCCCATATCGAATTTTGAATAAAACCCCATGCTAAACGCTTTCCTGACATACATTTTAAAAATTATAATTGATAAATAAATTATAAGTATTTTAAAATGGGAAGTAAGTTTTTACTCACCCTGTAGGCTTAAATTAAAAACGAAACGGTTGGAATATCTAAGATACATTATGAGGATAGTGGGTTTTTGAGAATTTAACATTCAAAAGATATATTGAAAAGACGAAGGCTTCGGAAAACAGTGAGTAAACTAAATGAATTTATGTAAATGGATAGCAGAGCTGGATAAAAGAGGGACATTAAATATTCAAACTTTGCTTTGGAAGAGAACGGAAGTTACGGAGAGCCATGATCCCTTAGGTTCTGAAGGGACAAGTCCCTAAAGGAAAAATAATAGAAATAGTGAAAGATAAATGCATCTGTACACAAGTACGTTGCCCACAATTCAGCATATATTCGTATGTCGGCTCGCGTCCAATACATGCTAATACTACTGTTCGGAATAGATTTCTTTGACGTTTTATTGTACATACACACGCATTACTCCCATATGCAGGAATCTATTTGGATGAAAGAGAGCGCTTGAAATGTCACTAATATTCTTAACTGAACGTTGTTAGCGTGAAAAACAATCTAGTTTGCTTGATGTTGCTATTTTAATAATTGAAGATGAAATATGAAGATAGGTTTTTGAGGGAAGAAAGGGAAATCATTTTTTCTCGTTTCTATTGAGTTTAACAAACGTAAATTCGCCGTATATATTCGGGTAAATCGTGTAAGCTTGGTGTTATGGAATTCTCTAGTTTTCTCTGTTGTCTTTTGTTTATTTGATTTGATTTTATTTATAGTATTTTTGTTGTTGTTCTTTAACAATTCATCTGCCCTTTTCTCTTATTTTTTTTTCCATTCATTATTTCTTTCTTTCTTTTTCCTTTCTTTCTTATTTATTACCTTCTTTCTTTCTTTCTTTCTTTCTTTCTTTCTACCTCAAATGTCACTCGAATTGCATTCACTGTTGGAGATCTGTCACGGTGTTGAATATCACGGGGTCGTTTCCAAAACTGTACAAAAATGACAAAAAGGTTAGGAAAAATATTAAATAGAAAAAAAAAGAGAGAGATAGAGAGTGAGAGAGACCTAAAAAAAAATAATGATCCTCAAAAATCAAAAAAGGGGAAAGGTAGGGAAGTCAAGGAACAGTGCGTTGTTGCCATTTAGGCGAGCTTCCGTAGGCAAGCACGCGGTAGAGATTAGTAAATGTAGTTGCTACAATGTTTTTCTCGATTGTCGCTGTTGTCGTTCAAGTCTGAAAAGAAAGTTTTTGTTTATGTAGATAGATGGCTTATTGTTTGCACGCAATATTAATGCATCTCTACTTGAAAGTGGGTTTACACGGAACTGTACGCGCTCTTTGCGTATCTATGTGCACAGGTAAAAGCATTTTTGTGTGAGAGTGTTTCAAAAAGTTCATGCGCATGTTGGAAACAAAACAAGCTTCGATTAAAGTAATTGTGTATGCAGAAGTTTCTAACAAAAAGAAACTGATTTCAACTCTATTCAGCCTTTAGTTTTCAGAAAAAGGGCTTTGATAAAGTTTGCACACATTTAGTAAAGTAAGAAAGATCGAAAATAGAATACATTTTTCAATGTAAATCATAATGAAATGCAATCATTAAAACGCAAATATAATCAAACGTTACTATGGTGGGGAGACTTTTTTTCGATCAGCGTTTAAACATGAAAAATTACATTATACAAGAAATACCTGTGAAAATTTCACGGCTTTTCTATTTTAATTTTCGGAAGAATCACAATTCTTAAGTTAATGACTGAGTCAGCTCATGGCGTGTTGTACGACAATAAAATATCCGTAGAAAATCCTCTATCGCATCGTTAAATATCTGAGCTTAACAACTTTAACAAAATATTGCATTAACAAGCACAAATATCAGTGTTGGTCGTTATTTAAATAAATGAAAAAAAAATTGAAATTGAAAACTTTTTCCATTTCACTGAAACAGACGTCAAACATATAAGAGAATTATCGCCTCATCTATCGTTGCTTCGTGTGTTTCTTTTATTCTCACTGAAACCAAGTAGCGTTTCTGATATTTTTCCACTTTTCTACGCAATCAACCCGAAATAGTCTATTATTTATGAGGTACTGGCAGGGTGTAACGGTCGTGCTAATTAAGGGAGCAACGGGCCGAATTATAATAAGATTATCACTTAAAAGTACGCAGGAATTATACCAATAAGCTTCATCGGTACAATCGGATGTGGCTGTGGTACTTCTTTTGCTCGTATCAGTTCATATTTGATTAATATAGTATTATAATTGAAAAAATATATGATTTACAAAAATGCCGGTATTATACAAAGTCCAAGATGCGAACTACCAATGAAAAACGTCATCATCAAGCAGGTACAGAAGTTTAAATATCTGTGGAGTGTGTAACAATGGACGGAAAATTTGACACCGCAATCCGAAGACGCACTGGAATAAGAAACTAGCCATTCTAAAAGCTAAGCAAAGAAAGAGATAAAAATTCGTTAGAAACAGAGAAAATAAGGATGAGCTGCTATGTAATATCAATCCTCTTATATGAAATTGAGTGCTTGATAATCTTAGCACAGATTAAGAGGCGGCAGGTTCAACAGAAGAATGCTGAGAATATAATAGACAAAGAAGTCTTAAGGAAAATGGATTCAAAACGAACACATATACCCAGAAAGAAACAGTTGAAATTTCTTGAGAACATAATGAAAAAGGGCGGCTTGGAGAATGTGTCACTCAAAAAACATATCGAAGCAAAAGGAACAGGGGAAATCTACGGATCCTCAATCTGACGAGCTTGTTTGAATGACTGGTCAAACGAGAGAAAACTGGGGGCTACAGAAGGATGCTGAGAATATAATGAACGAAGAAGTTTTAAGGATAATAGAAAAAAGAACGCATATATATTCAGAATCAGAAAGAGACAGTTGATATTTGTTAATCACATAATAAGGAAGGACGGCTTGGAAAATTTGATATTCACAAGACATATCGAATCAAAATGGACAGGGAAAGGCTACATGGGTTACCTACGTGAAAAGCTTGATGGCGGAACGAATGGTGGAAAGCTTAGCAAAGAGACAAGTATTATTAAGAGATACAAGCGATAGGAGGTTATGGGGGGGTCATGATCACCCAGGTCCTGAAGGGAGGCGGCACATAGAATATTAGCAGTAATAGAAAATGTACTTGACTGAAAGGTAAGGAATCTATATAATAAATGCGAATGTCAATGTGTCACTGTGTCACACTATTTCAATTTTTTCCTAGATACCGGTGATCAATATAACATACCATTTTGGAATCTGGCCGAGTCTGTGAGCAAATTAAAAAACATTCCGGGTTGGATCCAGACCCCCCAATCCTGAATTTTTGGATTCTCAATTTTTCATTACTGCGATTGTTTTCGGCGATTTTTTACGCCATTTTTGGCGACGAATTTTTTTGTACGATAACAATTTTTATAGCTTGGAAATAAATTTAGGAATAATTAAAATTAATTGCAAAATCCAGCGAAAGTCACCTGTGAAATAAAAATAATTATTTGTGTGGAAAGTAAGGACCTACGTACATCAAAGTGTCTTTAAATTAAAGGGCTGGAAAAGAATTATCGTTGAACTTTTAAAAGGTAAGCTTAAATATTAATGCAATGCTATCACATCTACTCCTCCATACCTATTGTGTTGAAGGCCCAATCAAAAGCCTTCAGCCCGATCTTTTTTAAATTTTGCCCGATAGGGCGGCTTTTAAGCTAGTTATGAATATAATGTCCATCTGGAAGGTTTACTGAATTCATGTAAAATAGACCTCAATGTGGAGTACATAGAGCAGACCTTGCGGGCTGTATGCGACCAGCGAGGCTACTCAGGGTGACCCACGAGTTGTTTTCAAAGTACCTGAATTTTTATGATTATCAGAATAAATTCGGCGACTGATCAGTTTTGTGGAAGCATGACTTTATTCAACCAATATTCTATTGTCTTTGTATCTAATTAATCCCTTTAATTCTCCGTCGAAAAATAAAAATAAAATCATTTTCCCGCCTTTCTTATATATATATATATATATATATATATATATATATGCAACTGGAATTTATAAGCAGGGATCATATCATTCATATACAGGTTCGGGGTTAGTGTATCTTATTGAAATTGTTTGCGAAGATGTATTCTCGCCATTTAAATCATTAACCTCTATATTTGTTTTTTGCATGAATGATTCATGTAATATATATATATATATATATATATATATATATATATATATATTTCACTTACACTGAAGATCCTATTCATTGTTTTAATCCAGGCGAATTTCCAATCAGATTCAAGATTGTGACACTGTACCTCTTTTGAAACTTCCGTCTACCTGATGGATATGGATGGATAAGGTACGCTGAGATTCGACATGCCCTTATCATTTCGTTTGAACAAAGTGTGTGCGCAGGCATGTTTAAGAAAATCCGATATCATATTTTGATGATAGTCCTCGCAGGAACACAAAACTACAAAAAACAAAACGTCATCTTTTCCAACGCCTCTCCATTAATCTTGAGTTATGATGAATAGATAAAAGCTAATAAATCTTTTAAAAATTTTACATATTGGAATATTTGAAAAATAACCATGTAAACCCTAGACGAAAGCTAAAGAAGCGTAAGGCAAAATATCGAAAACTAAATCTGAACCTTTCTTATTCAATTGTTTTTAAATTTAAAAAAAGAAAAAATGAAAGAAGCAGCGGACACCTTTTTAACCATCACCTAAAAATAAAAACGATACACAATTTGCGCCTTTTATTCACCCAGTAATTTATTCTAAAAATGTACTCTTATAACTCGATGCTAATTGTCTGCCAGCAATATGGCCTTTCATATATTTTAACTGTGCGGGCCTGATGTCGATGATGCTCGGACTATGTTTGAAAGATCTGAAGAATAATATTCAAGGTGTCCCATTTTGACATTGAATATCTCGAAAACTATTAAGGATATAAAAAAATCTGAAAGAATTTAATCTCAAGTTTTACATGAAATGTTCAAAGATGTTCAATATGAGCACCTTTGGTTACACGGCACACATCAAGCCGATAGTCCAATTCATGCCAAACGCGTTCTAGCATTGCAAAAGTGACGATGAGCTGGTTTATCAGTGTCCTGCAACTGTTGGGTTAACTGTAGCTTGTAAGGTGTCATGTGTAGTCGTCTTTTTTAGACACGCCAAACAGTTGTTGTAGGAAGCTGAAGTTCCTTACTGGCTCTTCTGATCGATTTACGGGGCCTCCGCTCGAAGGCGGTTCGACCTCGCTCAACCGTATCATCTGAAGTTGAGGGGCGTCTCGTTGATGAATTTACAATGCCATCTCAATATGGTCTTCCTTTCTGGTGCCACTTTTCGGAATTTTGTGCGAAATGCACGTTGAACAAGTGTTCATGATTCAGTTTTTGCAAATTCAAGGACGCAAAACGCCTTTTCTGGTTGAGTGAACGCCATTACTGGATATGAAAAAATATGAAAAAATCATTAGCATTACAAAAAAACTTAATGGATTTAACTTTAAAATGGTACCAGTTTCATCTTACTACCATTCATATTTCAGCAGATATGAAGACTTGAAATGTGCTCAAGACTTCTGGAACACCTTGTATAATGTATAGGTTGAAGCAAAAGTCGCGTATCACAGGAAATTCTTATTTACTAGTTATTTAATTGTTATATGTGCTGTTCAAAATGTCCTCCTTCTTTTTTAAAACACATTTCAATTCTGTACCTGCATTACTCATTAACACGTCGGACCTTTCCATCTACCATTTTAAAGCATTCATATTTATATCTTTCTTCAATATTTCTTGGGTACGTCTGATAAACAACTGATTCAAAGGCCTTCACAGAAAAAAATCCAAGGGTAACCTCGATGTCCACTCAACAGGACCTCTTCGACGTATCAATTAAATCCTATGGCGCGCAACTTTTTCTCCACCCTGTACAAGATGTATTAGTCTTTTAAAGATACATCTATCAGTAATTCTTATTTTTATTACCTTCCCTTTTGGGATAAAGCTGACCCAGCAAATGAAAAGGAACGCCGTAATCGTTACCTTAAAAGCGCAGCATAGTGATAAAGACACAGCTCGTTTCCTGAAAGTTTCCGTATCTTTCATTATAAAAGTTCGATAAGAGCTGGAAGCTGTTGACGGGGATTCAATAGCAACAGCTAAACGCACGCTAAGGGTCCTAATACCATCAGAACACCTAACTTTCTTTGAAAGGCTTAGAAATTAATCGATAAGAACCCCGAAAAGCCAAACTGAGCCGTTGAAAACGACCTCAAGCTACCAGAATGCGTCATCCGAAAAGTTGTCAATGAGTATGTGATATGGGAGAGACCAGTTCATGTCGGAAGAGACAAGGGAGAATCGCTTGATACATGGGAAGTACTTGCTAATCAAACTAAAACACAAAGGGTTTAGAATGTGTTGACTATTCTCCGATGTGAAAAACTTTAAACAGGACCAAAACATAAACCTTAACGATTCGACTGAGATTCCAAGTTTCCAGCAACTGCGATGATTTTATTACGCGCAAGCCATTAGAGAGATACCATGCCTCCTCTATTCTTCCTCTCCTCTACCAGGAGATATTGTAGAGTATTGTGAAGCCCTAGATAGACAGCGTACAAAAAGAAAGACCATCAAGACTTTACAACGTTTCATAAGTCTAAGACAACTCGAGTATGGATGCGCAATAATATCTATTATTATGTTCTCCCAAACACAAGGCATCCCATCACACCAGACAAAAATAATTCAAACTACATTCAAAATTGATAAAGATGACCTGATGCAGCCAAGTAAAACCTATTCGACCCGGTTTTGAAGCAGGTGAGAATAGTTGGGATAAAAAGCTACTCAGTGTGGGAATAGGTGGAATAAGAGGCTTCTCAAGATTACTTGTACCAATAAAGCTTTTCTAAATCCATGCAAATGTCATGAAAAACAAGACGCACGCTGTAAGTCGCTGTTGCGGATCTGTTGCCTACTGATACAAATTCTAAAGCCTGCGATTATTGTCAGAAGACTTCGGCTACGATAGCTATTTTCACGTAAAAATGTTCCACACTTTACAGCAAAAATCGGTCACAAGGGTGAACCATGCTCATTCCCAGCGTATCCCATTAGTTCCATTCGGACCGCTCCTTCCCAAGAACCATTGCTGTGAGACTACTACACCGACGACTACAATCTTAATTTCTGCAAGTCGAGAGACAACCTTTATCTAACCAATTCATAATTTACAATTTGTATGCATAGAAAAACCCAATCCGATAAGGCTCTACGTTCTGTGGCACTTGGATCTTGTATTGGATGAAATGTAACGTAAAAGGACTTTGTATTATTTGGCTGGGAATGATAATAAAACTATATAAATGCATCTTATAAGTGTTATGTTAAATGCTTTCGAGGGGTAAAATGAAACTAAATGTATATAAGAGTATGGAAATTTATTGAAAGCATTTGATTCGAGGGTCTGATTCAAATTACAAATTTATTTCTACGATGATTTTTTTATTTGCAAAGTTATTTCATAAATGAGTACCATTAGTCTGAATGAAAAGTGGTTGACTTTCATTTACTAAACTACATGCCCTAATCATTGCAACAATATTAGGAGATGGGTTTGGTCTACACTGGCTGCACTTAGTAAATCACCATATTTAGAAGGAATTTTGCCCTCACTGTGTGATCCATACCTTCGGATTTGGGCCACATCTAAGCTACGTTTAGCAAATGACTATATTTGGGAGATGAGTTCGGTCCTCACTGGGTGCTCCATACTTTCGGCCTTGTACCACATCTAAGCAGCGCATTGTCAATCACCCTATTTGGGAGACGAGTTCTGTCCTCACTGTTTAATCCATACCTTCGGCTTTGTACCACATCTAAGCTACGTTTAGCAAATGACTATATTTGGGAGATGAGTTCGGTCCTCACTGGGTGCTCCATACTTTCGGCCTTGTACCACATCTAAGCTGCGCATTGTAAATCACCCTATTTGGGAGACGAGTTCTGTCCTCACTGTTTAATCCATACCTTCGGCTTTGTACCACATCTAAGCTACGATTAGTAAATACATATTGGATTTATGAATTTCATCATCACAGGATGCTCTATACTTGCGATCTTGTGCTAGATCTAAGCTACGCTTACTAAATAATTACACTGGGTTCAGTTCTCGCTGGGTGCTGCATAATTTCGGCCCCGTGCCATATCAAGGTAAAGCTTAGTAAATCACGATATTGGAGTGGTGAGTTCGATTATTACTGGATGCTCAATATTTGTGGCCTTGTGTCACATCTAAGCTACGCTTTTGTAAGTCATGAAATTGTGTGATGATTAGTTGAAGCCTCTTAGCTTTGACTCATGTTGGAGAGTAAGTTCATATATTTCAAATATTTGAATGTTAATCAATATGCCTAACTCAATAACATTTCTTCATCGAAATAACTAAATAAGCATGACATTTGATGAAAACCACCTCTTTCAAAATACGAAACATGTGCCACATTCTAGTTACTGTACTACTGAGAAAATAAACTGCTCCATCGGCGTCTTGTTTTCACTATAGATATATTTAAATATACAAACCGAATACGCGTACGTCGAACAAAAAAGTTGTCATAGACATTCTCTTACTTCTCTAAAATCTCTGTATTAACAACTTTTCAGCAAAATATATGAATTTATTAAGTTCTTTTTGTCATTATATTAAGACCACTAGAATTTTCCTGCTCCGGACTTAGCTATATTTGGTTGAATGCAAGAGAAACATTTGAATAACTCTCTAATGTTTATATTAGTAATAATGAAAATGAATAAACATGTTTAAATAAACAGCGGGAAATTTTTTGATTTCTCCAAAAATTTATTCTGTATCCATAAGTTAACTAAATAATAATAATAATAATAATAATAAATATAAAAAGAATACCTTTGTTATCATTTTTCATATAATACGTGGAATTTACTATCAATACACAGACAGACACACATACACACACACACACACACACACACACACACACACACACACATATATATATATAATACTCCTTCTTGTTCTGCTTACAAAACTCTATTCCACGTTTATCTAATTATTGATTCTCATACAAAACAACCCTCGTCGCAAACGCTATTTCCTTTCAAACAGAACAAATATAAGAGGTGCTCTCAACTCCTGCAATGTATGACAGAAACAAAGGCGCAGGTTTTGCCATGACGTCGTCTTTGACTGTAGAGATTTTTAGCGGGTTGATCACCTAGAAACATGCTTCACGGCCGTTTTACTTCCCTGTGCAAAATGATTTGAATGGGTAAAATTCTGATTCATTTTGTGCAAGGCGAATACTGTAAACTCGCTGGAGTAAATCGTAATAGAAAACGAAGGAGAAAGAATATTTGTGAAGCGTATATTTTTTTGTCATTTTTTTCTCAGTATACTTCTGTTTTTGAGATGTGCTTTTAAGAATGACACCAGCAAGTGTTAAAAATCCGAAAGAAAATGCTTTTAGAAGATCTCGTTATTTCTCGTTTTACCGTTTTATTCAATCGAGAAGTATTTCTTAAGGCTGGATGATATAACAAGAATCAACACGGAAAATGGAATCATTGAACAGAATACGGATTCCAACTGAAGTTCTTTGTTTTATCTACACAGTAATACCCTTTTGAAAGGTGTGAATTCACCTCACTGAGCTCTATTCTATCAAAAGCTATACTGATAAAAAGTACTTGTTTTTGATTGATGAGATCTAGAGTCAGTGATGAGCGTTTAAACAAAATATTCTCCAATAGCAACTGCCCAGAAAAATTTATTTTTATTCATTGGTAAAGTAAACAGCGGTTTTCCTAAACCCTGCTTGAAGATACAACGTCTCTGTGATTCATAACTAAATTCCTTTTGAAGGAAGAATTGTCTTGCTTAAAAACAAGGGTCTGAAACTGTTGTGACCAAATAATGGTTACGAAATAACAAAACAAGAGGTTGCAGATAAATACTGTATTGAACAGTAAATACAACAGAAGAGTGTTACACGACTTGAGAGTGTGTGTCGGTTGACCAGCGTTCAGTCTATATCACCGTTAATATTCAGTAGCCCTCCACGAGGGTACATGTTGCACAAGGCCGAGGTTAACGTGGGTCATCCGACACCGTAGGCTCGACAAAAAAAATCCCTGTAGAGACCGCATAAACAGGTTCGGGTCCGTCTACCTCCCGGGACGAGACCCTGCCCTTCGGCACAGCCACAACCGGGTTCCTCCCTGTCCAAGGCAGAGAGCTCGACAGGAGCTGCGAATAGCCTCAGTAGAACAGTCTATATTACCGTTATATTTAACGGGCGCCTGCCACGTGGGTCGCATGTAACACAAGGGCGAGTTTATCGTGGGTTCTCCGAGCCAGTAAGCTCGGCCAAAATTATACAATTGGCAACAGTATAAACGGGTCTAGGGACTGTCTACCTCCCCGGACGAAACTTTGCCCTTCGGCAAAGCCTCGTCCGGGTTACTCTCTGCTCAAGGTAGAGAGTTTGACAGTAATGAACATTACCGTTGTATTTAACGTCCCCCCCCCACCCACGTGGGTCGTATGTGGAACAATGCCGTGTTTATCGTGGGTTCTCCGAGTCCGTAGGCTCAGCCAAAAATATTCCCTTTGAACTCGTATGAACAGGTTCAGGGCCTATCTCCCACCCCAGACAAAACTTGCAAAGGTTCGTCCGGGTTCCTCTCCGCCGTGGTGGAGAGTCTGACACCAATGAACGTTTTGGAGCACCGTTATATTTAACGGCCCCGCCATGTGGGTCGTATATGGCACAAGGCCGGTTTATTGCGGGTTCTCAGAACGTGTAGGCTCGGCCAAAAATATTCCCTTTAGAACCCGTACAAACGGGTTCAGGGCCTGTCTACCTCCCCGGACGAAACTTTGCCTTTCGGCAAAGCTTCGTCCGGGTCCCGAGAGTTTGACAGTCATGAACGGTTTGGAGCACTGTTCCCTCGAGGTTTACTTTCCTACTACTTTATACTAAGTGGAAGAGTCCACAATAGACTCATTTGAGGTAAGACACCACAACAGAAACCAAGTACATGAAAGTGAAATTACTTAACGAGTGACAGTTGCAGCGATTTGTAATCAGACCTGTCGACAGAGTAATGTAAATGTTAAGGCCATCGACTTCAATAAAAAAAATGCTTCAAGTCCAGTGGTGACCCACTGCTAGAAGCCCATTTTCCCTCATTAAAATTAGTTCGCATCACATTTGGTCATCCAATATAAGGTTCAAGAGCCACTCAAAGTAGAATTTTACCATGTGGTGTTGTATAAGCTTAAGAAAATGAAAGCAGTGCAGTTCCTGAGATTTTGTGACATTGTATATTTTTGCTGGACTCAAACAAGGCGATGAACACTTATATATAAAAATATATAAATAGCTTTATTTTTTGAGTTGCGGCAATTGGCTAGAGAAAGGGAGAATCACAGAGGTTAAGATTGTGCACACAGGAATTGACGGAGATCTTCGGTTAAACTCTAGCCAGCCTCTCTCTCAACCCAAGAGTTGGACCGTTTTTATAACATTTGGACTCCCACGCAACTTCACGGGACTACGCCTTCTTCAGGTATGTCGCCTATGCAACTTCTTGTGGCCATGTCACCTCCAGCCATATGCCCACACATCTTCGTGTGACCACGCCTCTTCTGGCATGCGCCCACGCAAGCACGCATTTCATTCCACTCGGGAGATCTTTGCGGCCTGTTTATTCAACGTTCAGAACACCTGTACGTCTTGTTTATTTTAGCCATTTTATGTTTTAAGAAGTGAGATCAAAGGTCTGCCTCAACCAATATCCAACAGTAGGAAAGATAATCCTATATTTGAAGAGGTCAAGATTTTAGTGATTAGGAAAACACCCTGCCGGGAATTTGTTCAACAAAGCAGCAGTTTTTGGGAAAAAGCTATCAGAGTGGAACTTCTTATTAATGGAATACAAAAGAAATAAGGATGATTCATTATTGTGTATGCGGCATGGCAGATCACAGTTGCAAAAGTCATGGATGCTTTAAACCAAAGAATGTGGCTCGTCAGAACATATGCCATGGAACTAATGATAGAGGTTTCGTTTGCGAGAAAGCGTGTCTTGACGACCCCACGTGGCAAAAGTAAAGTGAATGATGCAATATTGAACAGCTTCAGTCGTAATCTATATGGCCGCTTGGCTGCCGTTGATTGATCAAGATGAAAACGCCTATAATAGTAAGTCGAACACCTGAGAAAAAAATGTGAACAAAAGATTTATTTTTTTAAAGGATTAAAACTTATAAAAGAACTTAAATTGAGATCTAAATGTCTCCATTCGAATCCCAAAGGGAAAAAAACATATATCTTAGTATCTGTCTATATTTATGAGACATACTAAGAATAAAATGAAATAATTATTTTTTTAAATTGTATTTAATGAGATTGATAGAATATTCCTTCTCATCGTAGATCTTAGCAATCTTAGTATAGAATTATTTGTTCTTTTTTTAAAATTGTATTTAATGAGATTGATAGAATATTCCTTCTCATCGTAGATCTTAGCAATCTTAGTATAGAATTATTTGTTCTTATTAAGTCGAAATTATTGATCCTTTTTCCGATTTAAATCCGTTCATTATATACATTTCCTCTCAAATTATTAGCGACTCCATGTTTTATTGATAAATACTGACTGGAAAGAAAAGGTTCCTTTGCTAAATGATACGCAGTTAAGATGAAAGCCGGTTCGTTCTGCGCATATGCAAACAAACGACTGCCAATGTTATGAAATAACCTGAATTTCAAAATCTTAAATTAATTGCAACGCTGCAAGTTTGAAATGGAAATGCGTTGGCAGGTTGGTTTGACGGAAAAAGAGAAATGTTTAATGACTTCAGTGATAGCAAAAAAAAAAATAGAAAAAAAAATAGAAAAAAAAAGAAAAAGAACTAATTACTAAAAATGACGGAATTGATCAGCTGATACCGCTGGACTGTGAAAATGTTCATTGAAGATCCCGGGAAACTCGGTGCGTCGTATTAAGAAAGAGTTTATTTTTAAAAAATCTGTCTTTGTCAAGTTATGAAATTTTCAGACATTGGGTCAATGAAGAAATATCTAAACGCATAACATATTAGACTTTCCTCAAATCACATCTTTATCAGAATCGAATAATGTTGATGCTTGTCGATATAGAAGAGAACCCTATTCATTATATTGATAGTGTAAAATGGATCCCTAAGGTTTTACAGTTACTAGACTCAGCTGTTATGTGGAAATGTCATGTTTGAAACATCATTGATATCAGCATAATTATTTTTTAAACCCCTAAAAGTACCTATTTGGATTGTTAAGACCCCATATGCCCTTAAACTTCCATCCTAAACACTTTAGAAACATTTCAGACCCTTTTCAAAACATCTTTAAAAAATAGTATCGGGGACCATACACTTAGCGTAAATTTTCTTTCATACGTACAATATCCGTTTTTAATTACGCATAGATCGATACAGCCATTGAAAATACTGTATAAAATATGTGTCATAAGACATAAAATATAAAGTTTAAAACATTTTCTAAAATCAGAACTGTGATGATGCCCCCAGACTTAGCATAAGCCACTTTTAAAACCCCAGATGCAGCCCCTAACAAAGAACAAAGCCCAAGAACTACGCATGTCTTTGCGTTTGTTTGTTTTTTTTTGTTTTTTTTTACAATGAAGATGTAGAATTCTGCCAGTTTTTACCATAAAAATGGACTTTTATATATTTTAAGTCACTTAAATAACAGGAAAGTAATACAAGAATATTTTAAATATGTTTTATTGCAAAAATACGCGAATCGAGTGAGTTCTCAGCGAATAATTTGTGCATACGTCCTTCAGAAAAACACGCGAATATTTGGGGTTTCCGCAAATAAAAAGTACATATGTGCAAAAGAAAAATCCGCGAATGTGTGAAGCCGCGAATTCTGAAACGCGGATAGGCGGGGGGATCATTGTATTCAGTTTATGTATTTGAATATTTCAAGGAGAAAATGATGTATTGCGTTAGTTGCTCGCCGTGATGAACCCGACCATATTTTCGATTTTAAAAATGCTATTTTAATTAAGGAACAAAGCAATTTATTCGGACTAAGGTGTATAGAAAGTCCATTAATCGCTAAGTCGTACACGTTGAGTGATTCATTGATTTTTTTTACGGCTTATCAACCTTTTTAGGTTATTTAAAGCCATAAAATACTTTTAGATTGTAAGGATACTTTGGAGATAATAATGATTTTTTATGGATACGAGTCTTACAAGTTAACCCAAAGCTGGAGGTGAAGAGGCGGAGTTATGCATTGCCCAAGGGTCTTTGTGTATACGTGAATATAACAAATATAATGATTGTGTGTAAATAATTCAGATATGAATAAAATATATCTACAAACAAAAAATATGATTAAATACAAAAGGGAAACTTTACAAAATGTTTACCGCGCACAATTTTTTTCAAATATCCCCTTTAAGGCCTAATGACATATATATATATATATATATATATATATATATATATATATATATATATATATATATATATATATATATATATATATATATATATATATATATATATATATATGAAAAGTGTATATAAATATAAGTAAATATATATATGTATAATTATTTATATATTATATACGTACTTATTCTAATAATCAATCGCTCTGACGATCGCTAAAGCGTGAAACCCAGGTCACAAAACTCACATCTATCGAACCAAATAAATATATATATATATATATATATATATATATATAATCTGACAGATTTTTATTACACACGCACACACACACACATACACACATATATATATATATATATATATATATATATATATATATATATATATATATATATATATATATATATATATGTGTGTGTGTGTGTATGTTTTGTTTGTGTGTGTGTGTGCGCATGTGCATGTGTGCTCTCCAGGGGAAATATATCACAATAGATATAAAAGGATAAAATATATATATATATATATATATATATATATATATATATATATATATATATATATATATATATATATATATATAGGTAAAAAGAAAAAAACATGTCTATTGTATTCTTATATTTAAAAGCTGAAAGGCATATTTACGTCATATTCGAGGAACCTAAGTTAAATTTTATGTATGTTTGTGTGGGTAAGACAATGCACACACACATACCAACACACACATTTATATATATATATATATATATATATATATATATATATATATATATATATATATATATATATATATATAAATATATATAAAATGTGATGGCAGATATAGTATAACCATATAGAATTATGTTTGTATGTGCATATACGTATATATATATATATATATATATATATATATATATATATATATATATATATATAAACAAGTATGTATAGACACATATACATGCACATATATACATATTATATATATATATATATATATATATATATATATATATATATATGTGCTTATCTACATAAATACGCGCACATATATATATATATATATATATATATATATGTGTGTGTGTGTGTGTGTGTCCATGTTTGTGTGTGTGTGCACCTATACTCTCATGAATATCTATACACAACGTGAAACGAATACGCCATTCTTGTTTTCTGTTATCGAAAACATTTCTCTTTTGTTCTATTAGACATATTTT
Organism: Acanthosepion pharaonis; assembly: GCA_903632075.3. Classification (NCBI taxonomy): domain Eukaryota; kingdom Metazoa; phylum Mollusca; class Cephalopoda; order Sepiida; family Sepiidae; genus Acanthosepion; species Acanthosepion pharaonis. The sequence goes on along the minus strand of CAHIKZ030000746.1, from coordinate 98,386 downwards.
TTTTTATTCTTGCATTCACACTTACTCAAATAAATATATATTTATCTGCAGTTTAAATAGTTTGCTTTTATTTATTATTCTGATATTTCTTCCTTAACCTGAATGAATATACCTACACACACTCACTTACTCTCCCCCCCACACACACACACACACACACACACACACACACACATATATATATATATATATATATATATATATATATATATATATATATATATATATATACTGTTTCTGCAGAATCTTTTCTATTTGCTTCTTAATTTTGGGTGCTTTGACTTTTATTTATTTAATTATTTTTTTTGGTTTTTACTAATTTTCGAAACTTTCTTTGACTTCCTTCATATTTTTCGCTTTTACTTCATTCTATTGTTTTTCTGTTTTTGTTTGTTTTATTTTTTATTTTTTTATTTTTCTTGCGACTCATTTATCTCAGCTGCTGATGTCAAACCTCGTTCCCATTCTATGTCAGGTGTGACTATAACTCTCCATCTTACCGACACTCACTCTCATTCTCTCTATATACATTTATTCTTTTTTTTTTCTTTTTCTCTCCCTTTTTCCATCTCTTCCCTCCTCTCTCTCTCTCTCTCTCTCTCTCTCTCTCACACACACACACTATCTTTTACTTTTTTTTTTAGACTCTTAATTTTTATTACCTTCTCTTTCCGATTCTCTTTCTGTCTCCTCCTCTTTTCAGTTTTCCTCTCCGTGCGCCGAACAACGGAATACTTTTCAATTAATGAACAAAAACAGTTGAAAAACAACGTCAGATCGCTTGATACAGGTTTATTTTTCTCTCGTTTCTTAAATTAAGTACATGTAATTATAGCTAAAATGATAACGGTAGTTGTATAATTTATCCGTTTTGGAAACAACCGTAGGCCCTTTTCGCATGCGCAGTCTTTGTCTGTGTTGCGATGCTCGCCACGATAAACGACTTTTCGCCAACAAATTACTTCTTCTGATTAGCCAATCTTTTTCATTTAATTTGTTCACAGGAATATACAAGCTTATGGCTGCACCCTCCCACTCACGTTTTCCCTCTCTCTCTCTCTCTCTCTCCATCTCTCTATATTATCTATCTATCTGTTTATGTCTTCCACCAACTGTTCCTTCCTGTCTGCCTTTCTTTTTCTCTCATTCTCTTCTCTAATTCAACAATTTTGTCTCGATTTTCTCATTCTTTTTCTCTTTCGTATTTTCTGTTTTTCAAACACTCTTATGACCTTTCAAAAGCACACGCGTAGACATCTATCTATCTATCTATCTATCTATCTATCTATCTATCTATCTATCTATCTATCTATCTATCTATCTAAAGGTGGGGCTTGTTGAAAGGTTCTCAGCTCTACCAGAAAGCGATTAAAAAAATTAAGCTGTTTAAATTTATTTGCTAAGATTTTAAGTTGAGAAAACCGGAAACTTTTCAGCAAACTCTCGTAAATTCATGCGTATCACTGCTTCTGTGATTGCGTGTAAAATATACACAGAGTTTGTTAACACTTCCGCTGCTATTGACCTACTGATTTTATGAAACCGAAATTACCTACTGTCGATGTACATCTAAGTTCTCGAAACGCCATGAAGCATACAAGTCACATTTACGTTGAAACGGAAAATTACTTAGGACCCAACTTCATTCGTCGAGGCTTACGGCCATACCGCGTTTAAAAATCGATTCTCGTATGATCGTCGAAGTTAAGCAACGATTGAGAATGGTCAGTACCTAGATGGGTGACCGCTTGGGAATACGAGGTGCTGTAAGCTGGAATGTGTGGCCGGTGTAATAGATAATGGCTCAGAATTAAGCGGAGACCCCAGTTCCAATGCTCGTTGGGTTCGTTATATTACGCTCAAAAATACCCTTGGGAAAGGTGTGATCCCACCTCTTTCCTCAGCTATGGGTTAATTAGTAAGGATTGTATCACTAAACCATCATTATCTCCCCACAAAATACTTAGAATCTAATAATATTTTTTAAAATTAAATTGCCTACAAAAAGTTGATAAGCCATAGAAAAACGTATTAATCAATCAATCAACTGCAAAACCCTGAAGTGTCTGTCCCTATTGTTGCTGTTATAAACTAACTAGCGCTTAATGCTATTTTCGAACCAGCATTAACATTTAGTAACACACGTTTTTGGGACACGTTTTTATTATATTGTGTGTTAGGGTAGAGCTACGATGAAAATCAGCATTCAAGATCCTGGACACGCGCACCAAATTCCCACACCAGTGGAAAATACACAGCTAATTTACCAACGGGCAGAGTAAAGCATCTATAGTCACTATCAAAAATTAAATACTTTCATAATCTATGATTGTGATTATATACTTGTTTGTCAAGCAGCCTCTTCTCTTCTTTCCTTTGTAATGAGATGTTCCGTTGTTAAGGTAATGTGAAGCATTACTTAACTCCAAAAGTGATGAAATAAAGTCAGATTATCTGAACATATTAGTATGTACGTGTATTTCGGAAGCTGATGTATTAATACTTATTTGTTTTTTTGTGATAATTTTTTGTTACTTTTTTTTCCTTTTGTACGTGAACATGGAATTAATAAAGAAAAGTTATTGATTATTCATGACGAAGCTATAATTGATGCCATTACAAATAAACTTAATAATAGCCACCATTTATAATGATATAGTTTAAGTAATCCAATATATAAATCTTAGTTTCTCTCTATATATATAGAACATCTTATTGTGTTATTAAAATACGCTGGTTTTGTCACCGACACTTTTACAAATTGGAAAATAAATAAGAAAATGATTTTAACAACATTTTCTTATTCATTTTGTTTATAATATTTTACTATTTTTTTTAATAAATAATCGATTGTTTTGTCGATAACTTTCATCATTAAATCGCTTATTATTTTTTAAGAGAGTTTCTGTCCTGAAAGTAGTAACGACCTCAGCATTTAGATCACAACTTCAAAGTGGCGGTAAGTAAACGCTGTATAAAGTGAAGTAAGCAGTGTTGGAATTTTTAATAATATATTTTTTTAATCTAACAAATCGAAATGTCGATTTTAGAAAGATGTTTGCGATTTTGTTCATAAAAATAAAATAAATTGCTTGTTTTATGTTTAACAATACATTCATTTATTTTTATAGAGTTTAATTTTTTTAAAGACTTACCATTATATAAAGTTTATTTTTAAAAAGAGTCTTTCATTCGACTGACGTGCTATCACGTTTACCACAGTACGGTGAGATATACAGCCTGTAAACGGGTGGAACTAACAGTTTAAAAAGGAAAAATGATTTAGAAAAAAATAACTGAAAAAATAAATATTTGGTTGGACACAAAGGTTTTCGATTTATTAAGTAAATTTTCTATTTAATAAGCAAATGAAAATTTAGACCAAATCAATACAGAAGAAAGACAGTTCAAGAGGAAGGCAATTATGTGTACTTCACCAAGTTCATTGAGGATAGATTTGTCTATACAGCTTTTTCTTTTTCCTTTTTTTAATCGGAATCATCCAGCAAGGCAGTAATGCCACTAAAGCACAACGGGTTACGGGGTGTGGAAGAATTAGGGACGGACACATTAATGATGAGCAGAAAGAGAAGAGAGTTATCAGATGAGCAGTAGATAGCGATTGACACTGCATTTAATTTTTTGGAAATTAAATTCGGTTGGAAAGCATGGAGCCGGAAAGGAGTCCCACAAGCGAGAAGTGCGAGGGAAGAAACTGTTAGCAGAGAATTTACGGCTAAACCTAACCAGGTCAACTGTAAATTGTTGAGATCAAGTTACCAGGCTAGTCAATATTTACTTGCCCCCCCCCCCACGAGGGAAAGATCTGGCACAAGGCCGAGTTTTACGTGGGTTTTCCGAGCCCGTAGGCTAGGCCAAAAAAATGCCCGTAGAAACTGTAAAAACAGAATCGGGTTGGTCAACCTCCCCGAATGAAACTCTGCCCTTCGGCAGAGCCTCGCCCGGGTTCCTCTCTGCCCGAAGGCAGAGAGATCGACCGTCTTGCTGGAACAGATCCCAGACCAGGCTAGTGCAACGCTTAAATTCAAAAGCTTTAGGTACAATAGCGAAGAGCTCATCCGAACAATTAACATGAAAGTATTTATAGAAAAGAAGCAACCATACGGCGGTGGGAAAGTGACTAGAGCTGAGCCGCTAGATCCTGACCAATAATATTGCAGATTCTTCTTTGGATCTTATCATTGAGTTCAAGGTAAATAGTAGGGACACCTGGCCATATATGGCAGTAATATTCTAGGCGCGAGCAAACAAAAGCAATCCCACAATTCACCCTACATCCTTGGGAAGATAATAAATTTTAAACATGAAAATTCGGCAACTATCAATTTGTTTAAATCCCAAACACTATAGAGAAAATAAACACATATCAAAATGTTTAAACCTATCGAAGTCTTTTGATGACAACGTTATCGGTAATACCATTTTTAAGCAAATATCTCAAAGAAACAATTGTATATATATGCCCGAGTTTTACCCCACTTCACTGAGTCAGGTTGTGACAAAGGATTGGTTTTTAATGTGGGGAATCGAATGTTCCCATTCGTCAAAACACTTCCCAGATATTTAAGCATCCGCACCTGCTTTAATTTAGTGTCTCCGACCTTCATTTTCGCATTTAGGGCTCGCCCTTTTACTGATGACCATGAATTCTATCTTGTAGTTCATGCTTAACCCCTTCTTCTCGCTCTCTTTCGCTACCTTCTGTAGGAAGTTTTGCAATTTCTTTTCCGTGTCTGCTATCACTATGACTCTTAATGAACATAAATGATTACATCGATCATACGACTACATAACTATACAGACTACTAACCTATCCCACCACAGCAACATAATGGCCCAGTTAAACACACACACAAACTTACCAGAGTCCATCTGAAACATACTAATAGAAAATACAAGCATAATAACCTCATCCACATGTAAAAAATAAAAATACATATTATATATATATATATATATATATATATATATATATATATAATTTATATATTTTCGACCTACCCCAGCGTGCCTGAAAACCATAACATGGGTTGACCCAAGACTTGTGAATGAAATTGGGTAGATGGAACACTTTGGAGCCGTCGATAGCTGTCCTAGCACGAAGTCAGAAGTCATCGTGACCGAAAGTTTGAGTGTGCTAGTGTTCAAATTTTTGCTAATTCTACGTAATAGTCTCTCTCCCAGAAACTGTAACTACGGTCTACTCAGGATAGTTGCAGTATAAAACACAAGTAGGCTCTGTTCGTGTTGAACAAATAAAAATGTGCCTGATCGGGAGTCTGCAATAGGGATTGGCTAGCCGCCCTAGTAGACGTGTATTATCGAATACGAGTGGCCAGCTATTATATATATATATATATATATATATATATATATATATTGAACATAAACCTTTTGAATAACCATATACAGTGTAACCCGGATGTAAGAGAGTTGTCGGGACCGGAGAAGAAGTCTCTTATATCCGGGCTTCTCTATATCCGGTTTGGTCTATTTTTTTATATACATTAACACAGGCTCTAATTTGGGACCAGAGAAAATCTCTTTATATCCGGGTTTCTCTTATATCCGGGTTACACTGTATGTATATTTATATATATATCTATTCATACATATATATATATATATATATATATATATATATATATATATATATATATATATATATTGAACATAAAAGCTTTTCAATAACCATATCTCTAATGATATATCCAGGTATTCGAATATGCGTATATGTGTGTCCGCGTGAGCGATTACTTTTACACAATGCTTGTTTTTCCACAATTCTTTTCCTACTTTTCTCTGTTTATTTTTTGTTTATTTGCATCTGTTCATCAGATTTCTTTCCTCCTCTTGCCATTTGTTTTATTTTTACCTTTCTCTTTTTCTTTTCTTTTTTTTTTGTTTTTTCTTTCTTACTTTTTTTTTTCTTCGTTTCCTTTTCTTCCATTTGCGTTTTGAATTCTTCCAGTTTATTATCGCTTTTCACTCACGTCTTTGTTTTGTCATTTTAAAATGAAAAAAAAATTCACACTTTTGTCTTCATTCTCATTGTTTTGTTTACATTTTTCCGTTTTCTTTCCAGATTATCTACTTTCCGCTCTTTTTTTTTTAAAAAACGGATAATATTGCAGACAGTAGCTTTTAGCTTTATTTTCGATTCTCAACATTTTCTATAAGTGCTTCTCAACTTTAGATATACGCCATAAAGTCTTCACATTTTTTAATTTTTCTTAGTACACTCTATCAAATCCCATAAAGACACACATTCATAATTGGCTTTTAGTAATTGCAGTAAATTCTTCTTCTATGTGCCGTGTCCCTTCAGCTCGTTGTCGGTCATGGCTCTCCGCAATTTCCTAGCCTTTGTAGCTCTTAACATATATTGTTTTTTTATTATTTCCTGAACCTTGTTTCGCCATCCATTTGCTCAACTACAGTAGGCACGTTATGAATTTTTTTCTTCCTCTTACCTTCAATCTGTCCTGTGAGTATGTTATACCTGACGTACATATTCTATTATTAATAGACTCTCCCACACATAATAAGTAGTAGTAGTAGTAGCGGTAGCCAGTTGGGCTCAGTGGTGTTGAGCGAGTCAGTCGATGTCGGACATTGGAGTATCAACCATCACAACTAGATTGCTGCGTCATTAACTCTTATTTCAAGTTCCTAACATTTTGTACGTCGGACCCTTTTAGGACGACTTAGTGAAATACAAGCCTCCACTGACAAAACTACTCTACAACAGAGTATCAAATTTTCCAAGCCGTCTTTCCCCATTATTTACCCTAGAAATTTTAACTCTGATTTTAAGTAAAGGATTCATTTTTTTTTTTTCATTTTTTCTATGACTTCGTCATTAGTCACATGTCTGGTTCATGGTAATTATCTGTAGCGTCAAGTCTCTCCTTCATCTGTGAAGAGATTGTCCAACAACACTTATATAGGAAGATTGATATTACATAACAGCTAAGTACCCTTTTCTTTGTATCGATATTTTAAAACTGTAAGAAATTATTTCAACAATTTTTTTATTATTAATATAAGTATTAGAGAATTATTCAAATGTTTCTTTCACAGTCCAAAAAATATAGCTATATCCAGAGCAGGAAAATTTAAGCGATCTTATCATGAAGACAAAATGGACTTAGCAAATTTATATGTCTTGCTGGAAATTTTGCTTATACAGACATTTTAGTGAGGTAAGAGAACTTGATGGGTCCTTGTTTACATGTTCGGTCCTCGGTATTCTCAGCATCCTTCTGTAGAACCACATTTTTGTTGCTTCAAGTCTTTTCCTCATCTGCGAGGAGACGTCCAGCATTCACTGCCATATAAGAGGAATGATATTACATAACACTTCAGTACTCTCTTTGTTTTAATTGAATTTTTTCATTTTCTTAATATCTTTAGAAGGAACCACTCGCTAATGCACGTCACAGATATTTAAATTGTTGTACTTGATTTTGGTATCTCCAGTTTACAATTTGCTTGTTGAAGGTGTTGCTTTTACTAACAACATTGCAGTCTAATCTCTAGTAAAATGCAGTATTATTTCTTTATCATCTCTTTAGAGATAGATAGATAGATAGATAGATAGATAGATAGATAGATAGATAGATAGATAGATAAAAATTGATTTTTTATAGTTACCGATGTACACATTAGCCGCATTGATCAAGGGATTCCTATATATATATATATATATATATATATATATGTGTGTGTGTGTGTGTGTGTACTATTGTTCTGACTATGAGAAGGATACCCTACAAAAATCATGTTTAGTAAATTAGGTGATTTTAGGATAGCGGACGGGACAGAAATTTTTCAGACGCTCCATGAGAGATAGGTTTTATTGTTGAACGCAATCTTCGGTCTTGAAGATTGAGTTCAACAATAAAACAGACTGTTGCAAGTCGGTTTTGACCTCAGTGTCAACGCTTTATATATATATATATATATATATATATATATATATATATATATATATATATATATATATATATATGATAAAAAAGGCTTAAACACTAATATTCCATGGTCATAATTTATTCTATTGAATCGTAAATACGGTCCAATTCATCAGACCTACAAATTCAAAAATATATATTTGTGTGTGTGCGCGCGTGTCTGTGTTCTGAGTCCGATTATGAGAATGATTTCCTGTAAAAATTTCATGTTTGGCAATTTCTCTGTATATATATATATATATATATATATATATATATATATATATATACATACATAGATAGCTTGATATCTCTCTCACTGTCTCCCTCTTTCTCTCTTTCTCTCTCTCACTCACTATACACACACACACACACACACACACACACACACACATATATATATATATATATATATGAACATTCGTGTGTTTACTGTAAGCCAGTTAACAAATGATGAAGCACCATTTATTTTACACAACAAAAATTTCATTTTCAACAAAATAGCTAAATTATTCCACTTACAACAGCCTGCATGGCAATGTACCTATTGATCCACGCTCCCCCCCACACACATATAGGTACACATAGACACAGACACACACACAGACGCACACATAGATACACACACACACACACATATAGGTACACATAGACACAGACACACACACAGACGCACACATAGATACACACACACACATATATATATATATATATATATATATATATATATATATATATATATATTGTTGTTTATTTGGGTGGAAAGCTCACTCAAATAAATGTTTCATTAAAAACACTGACAGGATATTTCCTTTAGGAGAAATATAATAAAAAGATGAACAGAATGAGCTTGTAAATTATTTTAATGAAACCCACAGACACACAAGAACATGGACGCGCACGCAATCACTCACAGAAAAATACGCACATATACATTCAATAAATCTAATATAAATACATACATACGTACACACACACACACACACACACACACACACACACACACATATATATATATATATATATATATTCAATAAATAAATAAATTTTCAAAGAATTTATCATTGATCGACTCCAGAGTGAGAGCCAAATGACGATCTATTTGATTCGGCCGACTTTTAGCACATGTTCAGTTGGCCTTAAAAAACTACGTTAAATCATAGTAAACCTTACGTCATTTTATCGGTTTATTTAAATTATTATTATTATTATTATTATTATTATTATTATTATTATTATTATTATTACTATAATCATGCACGTGTACCCAAATACTCTTACGCACACACATGCATATATATATATATATATATATATATATATATATATATATATATATATATATATATTCGAGCTATCCCAGCATGCCTGAAAACCATAACACGGATTGACCCAAGTCTTGTGGAGTGAAATTGGGTATACGGAACATATAAATGTGTGTTCCTGTGTGCTTTTGCACTCCTGAGTGTTGATCATTTTATACACACACACACACACACACACACACACACACACACACATATATATATATATATATATATATATATATATTGATTTATTTAAAAATATGTTTTTTCGCTCACACAGTTCAAACCATGTTTCAAAAAATGGAAGCTAAAAAGCTACGAATTTAATTTTGTAATTAAATTAAAGACATTAGTTCCATTTCATCCTGAAGCGAATTTTGGAGTAACTTTTAAAATTACTGGGTTTTAAAGACACAGCTAAAATCATAATTCACGTTTCCAAGGTTACAGATAAATCTACTTCAACTAGACAAGGGGTGTGTGGGTGTTCATTATGTCTGTATTATTGTATCCGTTATTGGTAGGGGGTAGGGATGTATTTTTCAATGAAATCTGACATCCGTTGAATCATGTCGTCTGGATTTTTTTTTAAATTTATTGTTAACGTCAAAAATTCTTACGGCATTTTTTCTATTTGTATATTTAAAGATTTTGGGGGGTGTTTAGGTTAGAATACGTTTTATTTAACTACGATTTGAAATATTTTCATTTTTAATTTTTATTATACTATATTTTTTAAGAACAATTAAATGTATTAGAACCCTTTATAGTATGTAGAATTATTTTTACATCAAGTATAAGTATGTATATTAGGCTACAAATTTTTTTTTTTGTATTTAAATATTATTTAAGTAAAATTTATGACAATGACGGCAAAAATAGTTACTTAATTTCACATTTCAAATAGTTACTTAATTACTAGCTTTACATAAAAAATAAAAGTTTACTGAATGTAAACTTTTATTTTTTATGTAAAGCTAGTAATATATTGTTTCTCATGTAAGTACAAAGGACATGGGTCATTCAGAAGCTTACATCTTCTGGCATTTCATATTAATTTTATTTTACTGTAGGTGTTTTATTGGATTCTTTTAATTGCGTGTGGTACTAAGTAAAAGAAGTTTAGGTTAGAATTCATTTTATTTAACTACAATTTTAATTACAACTTTAAAATATTTTCATTGTTAGTTTTAATAGACTATATTACTTTATAATAGAAGGAAATGTATCAGAATTGCTTATAGTAAGTAAAATTATTTTTCCATATCAAGTATATGTATATTACGATTTTTAAACTTTTATATTTAAATATTATTTAAGTAATATTTATGGCACTTACGGCAAAAATAGTTAATTCATTTACCTGATTTAGTAAACTTTATTTATTTATTTATTTTATATATATATATAAACTTAGTAATATATAGTTTCACATGTATATACAAAGGACATGGGTCATTCAATGGCCTACATCATCTAGCTTTTCGTTATAATTTCATTTTTCAGTAGGTGTTTTATTGGATTCATTTAAGTGTTGGTAGTACTTTTTGAGAGGTGTTTAGGTTAGAATACATTTTCTTTAACTACAATTTTAAAAGATGTTTAGGTTAGGATTCGTTTTAACTACAATTTTAAATACAACTTTAAAGTATTTTCACTGTTATTTTAATAGACATTTATTTTTTTCCATAAAGAAAAACCAAGTAAATGTAATAGAATTACTTACAGTATATAAAATTATTTTTCATGTTAAATATAAGTATGTATATTACCTGATCGCACCTTTTTAAATTTATTTTTATTTTTAAATTTTTAAATATTATTTAAGGAAAATTTTTGACAATGACGGCATAAAATAGCTATTTCATTTCTCTGATTCAGTAATTTTTTATTTTTTATAAACTTAGTAATATATAGTTTCTCATGTATGCACAAAGGACATGGGTCGTTTAATGACCTACATATTCTAGCTTTTCTTATTAACTTCCATTTTACTGTAGGTGTTTTATTTGATTCTTTTAGATGCCAGAAGTATTTTGAGAGAGGTGTTTGATTTTTATATTTATTTATCCTAAATGAAGTTTGATGTTGGTTGAATCTTCTTTTGAACTCATGGCTAGTGCAACCTATATATATTTTTATGTTTTCAGGACTTTCAATCGAAGAGATATTGCATTGGTATACTAATGATTCAGTGCAACATTTATTTTGTAGAGGGCAATTATGAGGGTTTCTACAGTTACATTTTTTGTTTATTTTCATCAGTTTTTATTTTTATTTTTCCATTGTCTAAATTTTTTTGGTTTTGGTATAAGTGTTTATTTAAAATATTAGCATTATGGTTCTTAATAATTTTTTCTAAGTTTTCTGTACGGCTGTAACTCAATTTTAGTGTGTTTTTATTGAAAATAGTACTTAGTTTACTTTCACTAGGAAAATGCTTGACTATTAATGCGAGGAATATATGTCCTAATTTGTTCTTTACCATTTTGTTGTATGGGGGAGTATTCCAAATCATTTTTCTACATCTGTTTTTTCTATGCTTTCCATTTTCTTTTTTATATAAGTTAGTTTTGGGTTTTTGTAGCCACTCTCTTTTAGAGCCTTATTATAGGAAATGATATGCTCATCGAAAATCTTGTTATTTGCTGAATTTGTACTAATTCGTTTACTGATAGATAACGGTATATGTTTAATTATAGATGGGGGGTGATTTGTTTTAGGGTGTATATATAAAAGGATTGGTGTTGGGTTTTTTATAAGGTGTGTATGTATTTTTATTTAGATCTAATGTTATATCTAGGAAGTCCATTTTTTTTAATTTAGTGCTAACCGTAATTTTTAAGCCCATGCTTTTAAATTCTTTATATAATAGCTTTCTAATTTCTATCTATTTTGAAGTTAGTTGAGTTTCTAATAACCATAAGTCCATCGTCTCTGTACAAACCAATGTCATTTATATTAATATCATAGTGCGCTGTAAGGTTGTATAATATAAAAAGACCAATGAGATCAGAAGACTCAGCTGAGTCTAGTGATCCCATTGTGATGTCAAAGTGGTCATAAAAATTCTTAATCCATTGCTCACCTTTATGTATAAGTACCGATTTTTTCGCATACAGAATAATGTTTTTTCTTCATCTGTAATATCCGTATAGTGGGTGGCAAAGTCCAACGCATTGATAAATAGTTCTTTAGATATTGATTGGTAATAATTATCAATATCAAACTGCATTTGTGTACACTTGTTTTTTCCTTTCATGTTAGTAAACCAGTTTATCACTTCCTTGGTATTAATCCAAAGTTTTAGGCTTATTTTTTCTTTAATTTGTATATTTACCCTTTCAAGGATCTTTTTACTAATTTTACCTATATTCGATCTTGTAGGATTTATTATCTTTGTAGTGGGATTAGCCTCAAAATCCGGTTTGTGGTTCTTTAAGGTTATGTAGCATTCCTTTTGATATAGTTGACCAACTTTATCGGTGATTTTTAGTTTCAGTGATTTCCTTACTGCTAGTATTGATATCCCGAACTATGTTGAGCTCACCGGATTATATATCTTGCTGTTCTTTTCTCTCTCTCTCTCTCTCTCTCTCTCTCTATATATATATATATATATATATATATATATATATATATATATATATATATACAGAAAACTGTTATGAATTATATATATATATATATATAATTCATAACAGTTATCTAATATGCAATAATTCATAGAACGTTTTATTTGTTACATCATTTACATAAAAAAACGCCGATAATTCTATATCTGACTGATGATTTATTCATCTGCCATTTGATAGATTTGAAGTTTAACCCATGCAGAAATTATTATCTGTACAAACGGTCAATAAACATGCATGATTTTTAAACTCTTCAAAAATATTACCTGTGCATAATACGACCCCCTATTTGCATAAAAAAAAACTGATCATAATAACTCGAGTATATGCGATATCTTTTTGTTCGTTCATCGATGTTTTCGTTGTCCTTTTTAAATTAGCTTTCGTTAAGTTCTCTTCTGGTCTATTTCTTCTTTATCACAATGCTGTTTCCTCTCATATCGGTTCTTTGGTTGCGAGTTTTGTTTTCATTTTGCCTTGTTCATTCTCTTACCATCATCCGTTCATTTTTCTCCTCATCATTTCCAACGATATTTTCTGTTTCCTTTTCTTTTTTTTTCATTTTCTTTTTTTCCTTTTTATTTGTTTTTCTAATGTCTATTCACTTCGATTCTCGTCTTTCTTTCTTTTTTTCATGCCTTTCCCTCCTTTATAAACCAAACAAAAATAGACCCAGATTTTCCAGTTAGATTTATCGTTGTACAAACGGCTCGAAATCAAACAAATTGGCACATAAACTCACTACTGATCTCAAGTTGAACTCCTCCATACGACCCATCACTAAAGATGCCGGGAAAATGTTCGGTTCTCTATATTGCTCTAGCAAGTACCTTACACCTTCTACTATCTTCTACATTTACACGAGCCAGATCAGGTCGTAAAGGGAATATTGCCGCGATATATGGGGAAGAGCTGCCCGGTCTTCACTTGCCACTCTCGGTCTCGTGGATTACGAATTATTTTCCGCTCTACAACCCCTTTCACAAAGATGAGACGTCGCAAGCCTCTCGTAGCTCTATCGCTATTTCCATTGACAGTGTTTAGATCACTCAGAGGCAAAGTGGGGCCCGCCGGCCATATGTAGCCCGTTTCGCTCTCTGAATAGCACGTCATATTTCCATGAGGAAAAATAAGGGTTATTAAAATTTTGTTTATTTCTTTTTGTCCTCACTTGTTCACTAACATTTTCTAATGCATAACCATATAGATAAACAATGATTAAACACTACGTTTCTTGTCATTTCTCGTTGAAGGTAACGTTTTCATCATTTTAAACGATCGGTGATTTTCATTAAGGAAGACCATGCGTGTATATATAATTTACTTTTGAAACAGGATGTTCATAATATATATATATTTTTTTTTTTGTCTGGAGGAGAAACATATTTTTTTCTCTAGAGAAGAAATATATATTTTTTTAATTTAAAAATTATTTGTTTTGTATTTTTAAATGAATAAATAAGAAACAAATCGCTTACAACAGTGTTTGTTAACCACTGTCATCTTACTTATTATAAAACGCAGATTGTGTGTGTGTGTGTACATTTATATATTGGATCGCATTTCCTACATTTTTCAACTGATTTCAACAAAACTTCACAGGACTGCGTAGAATTACCTTGCGGTAGTTCTGACAGCGCCAAAAATTGGAAAAACACAATGATTTTTGCACGAAATCAATTTGAAAACACAACAAAACACGATTCTGTCGCAAGAATGAAAGGGGGACAACTCATATCGAGTTATACTTATTATAAAACCCAGGTTGTTTGTGTTTGTGTGTGCGTTCGTTTATATATGGTATCGGATTTCCTACATTTTTCAACCGATTTCAACAAAACTTTTTTTTTCGCCGGTAGTGTTTCTTATTGTCTTGCACACTTTTTTCTTTATTTTTACATTAAGAATGCTTTAAAAATTCCATTTATAAGACAATCGTTTATAATAAAATTCTATTCAATCGATAGACTCATAACGATTGTAAACAATGTTTTTGTTTGAATTTGGGTTTGACCAATTCGTTAAAAAAAACAAAAAAAAAAAACAACTAATTAAGACATGCGTGTCCGTCAACCTTAAACAATAATCTTTGTCAATTTTATTTTTCAGTCTTTATGATGGTCAATACTTGATCTATCTCTTACTGTTACACCCCGGACAACGCCGGGCTCTACTGCTAGTCTGGGATAAAATTACACCGGGACTTTTTATAATTATTGAGAAATCTTTTTCTCCAAAAACAAACATCCTTTCACCATTTCTATGTATGATGAGCCATATCTGATGCGGCTCCCTGCTCGGAAAAAGTTGCCCATGCCTGGTTTACATGAACTACACTCCTTAGTAGCACCAGTCCTAACCATTACAGCTAAAATGCATCATGCCACGCGCATTATAGACAACCACCTTTATTCTTTACGTATTACTTTGGTGAGGTTAAGTTCCACTTAAGCAGTTTCTTCCCACGAACCACTGCCTTGTTGAATCGACTCCCATGAGGATGCTCCGCGTTCAGTCCAATCATAACAGGTTCAAGTCTAGGTTTAACTGTTATTATACACATATATCCGCACAAGCCGTGCCTCTTTATCTGTAACTCCCTTCCACGAGTGTCTCTTGTGAGCCTCATTGTAGAAATGTGCAGATAGCTGGAAGTGTTTTAACTAAAGATAGAAAATGAGACATCAAAATCTGAAAGCGCATTGGAATAGCAAAAGATGACTTCAAAAAGCTAAGTAAAGTATTAAGAAACATGATAAAATGCTAAGAGCTACATGAAGTTGTGGAGAGCCCTAATTGCCCCCCCCCCTTTGTAATTAAGACAATGGGCACACGGAAAAAGAATTTCTGTTAGATGTTAATATTCTTTCAGTCATATTATCTTATTCTCGCCCATTCACTGGCTCACTATTTCAGCCCGTTCCTTCGGGTTTCGATCCTGGTTTGAAGCATTCGGCTGTCAAGTTGCACTGATGAGCTATGATACAGCAAAACAGGCCTGTATGTATGACATATATATATATATATATATATATATATATATATATATATACACACACGTATGTATATATATTATATGTATGCTTCGTTGAATATGAACACACATGTATATATATATATATATATATATATATATATATGATGGACTCTCCCATCGAGTTCGATGTATGAGCTTCTGACGACCACGAACTAATTATCTACATGCCTATGACCGGCTCGAGAATTGCACAAAAGACCAGAAACAGTACAGGAGGATATATTGTATCCAAGTGCAGCAGAAACACTGTTAGATGTCTTATTTTTCTTTCTCGTTTCATTTAGTCGACTGATGGTTACTTCTCAGTTCAACTATATCCATGTTGTACTTTAGCTCCAATGCGACCAGAGCTGTTTTTCTTTCTGGGACAGAGTTGTTGTCCTGGAGAGTTCGTGCATTTCAATTACCAAGATCATGTTGATGTTCTTTCGTAGTTTTTCGCAATAGCCGGATATGTATGGAAGTAATTAGATGCTGTCAAAAAACCAACACAAGGATTTGTTTCAAGTTGTCACGGCTTGTGTCGGACCAGCCACACTTTTTTTTGGATCTGTCGATAAAAAAGTAACAGTGCAAAACACTTGACAGGGAAACTCCGAACGACAGTCCTCATGTGTAGCGGAGTTTAAACTCTCCGAATCACAATCAATATCAGCCAGTATACGCCTCTCGGCAGACACATCCATTATATTGACCGGGTTAAGCTGTCATGAGTTTTCCTTGCCATCTGAAGTTTATATATATATATATATATATATATATATATATATGGGAGTGTGTGTATGTGTTTGTATGTGTGTGTGCATTGTCTTACCCACACACATACATAAAATATATATATATATATATATATATATATATATATATATATATATATATATATATATATATATATATATATATATATATATATATATATATATATATATATATATATATATATATATATATATATATATATATATATATATATATCGTTGAATATGACAGACATGAAAATTCCTGTGTTTCTCATCACTATAGATATACATATATAAAAAATTGTATATTCATTTAGGTTCACCGAGGCCCATTGGAACAGTCGGTATGATGTTTGCTTGACAACCTAACTGTCAGGGTTTCAATTCTCGCTAGTGGATGCGCACTACTGATGAGTCCCAAATATAGGACGAAACGGCCGTCCAGTTCTTTCTGCATTCTGTTGAGGTTTCTATCAGATTCGATGAATTAATTAAATATAATTATCAAATCCTCCTACTAATTACTATCTGTGTTTATCATCGCTTGAACCGGCTTCTAATGCTCCAGTTGGTAGCGGCGTGGCTCTAGGGGCGCACAGTCCTATGGTTACAGAGAACGCAGTATGGTTCCGCCACGGAATATGTGAGCGAGCGGAGTTATGTTGAGTCTGATTTGCCATCCCCGAGGCCCATTGGAACAGTTGGTATGATGTTTGCTTGACAACCTAACTGTCAGGGTTTCGATTCTCGGTGGATGCGCACTACTGATGTAGTCCCAAATATAGGACGAATCGGCCGTCCAGCGCTTTCTGCATTCTGTTGAGGTTCTATCAGACTCGATGAATTAATTAAATATATATGTATATATTATTACTTGAACGTTTTTAGTGGATACTCGTATTCGTTTTAGAGAAAAAATACGTGTTCTTTTGCAGAATTTGAACCTGTGTTCCCCAAGGAGAAACCATCATTAGATTCAACGGGCTTTCGACCTCTTGGCAACGGATTGCGTCGATGCTCAAGTTGAAAGGTGCCTTTAAACACAGATTTTTCTCTACCTCTCGAAATAGACATATCTACTCAGGTTCCTATCCTAACGTAAACAAAGCAATTTCTTAAGACAAGGATGGATTTATTTATTTATTATTATATTAATTTTTTATTTATTAATTTATCAAATCTGTCGGATTAATAAATTAAAAATATAGCACTTATATATATATATATATATATATATATATATATATATATATATATAAAAAAAGGCTTAAACACTAATATTCCATGGTTATATATATATATATATATATATATATATATATATATATATATATATATATATATATGTCATCCACAGACAGACTGTTTCGCAGCTCTTCAGTGTGGCTAGACGTCTGGTTGCCTCTAGCTAGGATCGAAATTGGCGTCAGTCGGAGATTCTACCACTAAGCCGTCGGCGCATGGCAGGGGTGAAAGTGAATGTTAGCGTATTTATTTTTAGATAAACAGACAGTGACCGACAGGACTCAATTCGCTTTTGCCGAAGACTCTCGCTATATCAGCCATAATAGTCACTGTTTACAAACCCACACTTATACTTATATTTAAAGAGATACAGTCATATATTTGTACGTAGGTATCAAATCTGTATTTTAAATTTATTTCATCTTTTCCTGCGTCCACTTATCCTTGATTTGTTCAGATATGTATTTTCATTTCTATTCGCTTAGATAAAAAAAAATTAACCTGGGTGTTTCTAAGTAGCAATATTGGTGACGATTTTTTCCTTACTTCTTACTAAACTAGACGTTGATATCAGAATAAAATTTTAAACATGCAAATGACTTTCATCTAGTAACTACAAGGTGTATCAAAAATACTTTTTACAAACCTTGGGGGCAGGTTCCTCACAGCAAAACAAGGACAAAAGTCCATATAAACATTTGTCTGAAAATCCTTCGTTTTTCAGTTATTAAATTTAAAGTTAACGGTAGACGCTGTTAAATGTAAATTCCATGATTCAATCCTCAATCCATTATTTGTGGTGCCACGGACCCTGTCTCAGTTAACGTTTGGTTAACTTAGCTGCCTTTGGTCTGGAAACACAATCTGAAACAGCCTTGCAGCCTCGCGTTCATTACCGTTCGCGCGGCCGTATGTAAATATAATATCTATCTGCTCACGATATGAATATCTTGCCATTGTTAAACGGAACATTTCTCAGTTAACCACGCGTTAAACGTTGAAGACAAATTAGCCACAAATGCGCACGAATGACAAACGTAACCTACCCTTCATAGCAACACATCGTCATCTACCGTAAATTTTATAAAAGTGTTTTCATGTCGGAATAAAAGACAAATTCTGTTTGAAAAGGGCATAGTAATTTTTAAGAAAGCGATATCAAATAACCTTACCACATATTACAACAGTATTTTTTTAAGCATTGAAATATCTACTGGATTTGAAATTAGCCTACTTCGACTAGATCCATGTCTTTATTTTTTTTTTTTTGACAAATTGACTGAGAAAAAGTCTTTCTAACCGTAGCAACTGATAAGGTTATTTATTATCCCTTCTTCAAAAATTCCAACACACTTTTCTGTTTGAAACAGAATGTCTCATATCGAGAATATTCCACATCGAACATGAAGAAAAATTAATTATTTTTAATAATATGTAAAAATCTCCACTTTCACCTGAAGACGGTTGCGAGACCAGACCAGAAACACGTGTCGTGAAATTATGTAAAACAAAGTATAATATTTTTTCTCAATAAATCCACATTACAACCAAAAACGTTTGCGGCACCCCTCTTCTTTTTAATATACATACTTTTCTCTCGTTGGAACCACTACAACATATTTCTTTTATATATATATATATATATATATATATATATAGATAGAGATAGAGGGGCGAGAGAGAAAGGGAGAGGGCGAGTGGAAAAGATCTGCATTTGTTTCGGATACTCTAATACATTCTACAAAGCACAAACACACACACACACGCACACACATATAGGAACCGGTGCACACGCAAATATATAGCTTTTCTTAGTTTATAGAGAAGGCTAGAATACCATGGATTGAAATCACCATACTGGGGTATTTTCTCATCAGATCCACTTCTTAATCATTATTCACAAAGCTCGAAACTTTGTCCATCCAATAATTCAATTAAATCAAATTGCACACCCGGATTAACATAACATAAAATGGCCAGTTTCTCACTTCGCTTTAACCTTTTTTGATTTACATAAAGCGAAAGCATTTATGTAAGTCAATCTGCGGACGTATGCCACTGCGATTATATATGCCAATAACCCGTACAGATTATTCTGACAAAAACCGATACAATATCCTCGCTTCCACTTCAACTATCTAAATTTCTGTCTGCTCGCCTATAGTACAAGATCCGTATGCGAACAAATGTTCACCTTTCGTTCTATTATCTTTGTTTATCTTTAGATCATACCTTTTTCGGCATCTACTTGTATATTCCGTCCTAAATTCTCGGCGTATACCTGCAAGCATTCTCCGTTACTGGGATGCCCTATCACCGACCAAATCTTTCTGAGTTCTCTGCTTCGGAATTACAGCTTTTTTTTTTTTTTTTTTTTTTTTTTCACATCTATTTACCCACCTCCATTCTCCTGGCAGACCTCACTTCCACATTCTTTTAGTTTTTATCTTTCTTTCTTTTTTTTTTTAACCTCCCTCTATTTATTTTTTTCAGTATACCTTTGTTTTTTGGGGGGTTTTTTTTCTGATTTTCCTTTATCTTTGCATATTTCTGAATCTTATTTCTGTGTTTTCTCCAAAATAACGTTCTTTTTTTTCTTCTTTTTTTCACTTTGTTGGTTCTTTTTCTTTATCTTTCTTTCTTTTCTTTTCTTTTTTCCTTTCTTTTCTTTCACAAGTTCGTCTGTTATTTCTGTGTTATTTGTTTATTCGATCGTCCATTTTTCTCTCCTTCTTTATTTTATTTTCTGATAGAATATACTAATTTCTAATGCATTCTTTCTTTATTAAATTGCATGTCATCTTTTCTTTTTTTCATCCTTTTTTTTTTTTTTTTTTTTTTTTCCCTTGGCTAAAATTCCTACGATATTCTTTGGATTATTCTTTCTTTCTTTCTTTCTTTCTTTTTATTTATTTATATTTTATGCTATTTATTGTCTCATTATTCTTTTTTTCTTTCTTTTTTGCCTTTTATTTCTTCCGCGATGTTTATTCATATGTCATTTTTCTTTTATCAATTTTAATTAGCAAGGTATTTGTTTATCTTATCTTTCATTCTGATTTCTATTAGTTTTTCGTTCCTTTATTTATTTGATGTTTTACTCCTTCGTTTATTTCCTTTTTCAGTCTTTTTTTTATGACTTTTCGCTTATTTTAATGTTTCTTCCACTTACAACTCATTCCTTATATTTTTTTCGACTCTACTGTTTTACCTTCCCAACTTTATTTCTTATTTCTCGCCTTCTTTCTTTCTTTCCATCTTTCCTTTCTTTCTTTCTACCTATTTCTCACCTGTTCTTTTCTTCCTTTTTTCCTTCTCTCCATTCCTTTTTCCTCCTTCCATGTCATCTTTTGCTCTTATCTCCATTCCTTCCTTCCTTCCTTCCTCCCTTCCTTCCTTTCCTCATCCTTCTTTCCCTCCTTCCTTCCTTCTTTCCTTCCTTCCTTCCTATCATACTTTCTTCCTTCCCACCTCTTTTCTTTCCTTCTTTCCTTTCTTCTTTTTTTCTTGTCGTCTTTTCTTTTCCTTGCCCTTTCCTTCTTCGTTCTCACCAACCTTTCTCTTCTTCTTTCCGGCTTCTTTGCCTTCTTTCTTTTCTGATTTTGCTCCTTCTTTCCGTCTTTCCTCACTGCTTGCCGTTTTGTCTTCTTTTTCTCTCCTTGCTTTTTATCACACTTCATTTTCCCTGTTTTTTCTTCTTCCTTCCTATCTCCCTCTCTTTCTTTCCTTCACATCTCTTTTCTTCGTTTTTCCTCCTCCCTTTGTTCCTTTCAGCGTCTTTTCTTCTTTCTCTTCCGCTGTTTCTTTTTTATTCCTCTTTCCTTATTCCCCATCTCTTTTCTTTTCTTCCTTTTCGTGTCTATTTTTCCTTCCTTCTTTCTACCTTGCCTGTCGTCTTTTCTTCTTTTTCCCCCTCTCCACTTTTGCCTGACCTTCTTTTCATTCGGCTGTCATTAATCTATTTTTCATTCTATATATTCCTTTTACCCATTATGCTCTCTTCTTTCTCTTTCAATTTGCTTTGTTTTTCATTCTATTCATTCATTAATTCGTTTTTTTTTTCTTTATTCTACTTGACTTCTTTAAAGACCAGCCGAAAATAGTGCCGATGTCTTCCTTATAATCTCGTCATCCTTTTTCTCTCTTCCACTATACGATCATTTCTCTCTTTTAGATGTCTTTTTTCCTCCCCTTCACCTGCGACCAGCCGCCAACCAAAAGCGATTTTCTCAACTCGTGATAAGATATCTGCGAATGGCGCGGCAAAGCAAATAATTAGTTGGGTGAGCTTGGGTTTTGCGCAGGCGCAATCCGAAAGGCCGATAAATATCAAAGAAGAAATAAACGTAGAATAAAGCAAAGTCTATCTTCAATGGAAGACAAAAAAAGTATTTTTAAAAATGGAATCGGGGTATGCCACCTGTATAAATTTATGAAAATGGACCAGCTCGGCTTTTATCAGATCAGTCTATTTTTTTTTCTCGCTCTTGAAACAAATTCGTTTCCTCCAAATCAAATTCGTTTATGAGCCAAAGCAGGACCCGGTTTTAATTTTCTTTGCTTCTTTTTAGGTTTTTGCTAGTAATTGAATCAACTCTATTTTATTTTTAAATATCCTATACGTTTGTATTATTTGCCTTATAAAATTCGGCTAAGAAACGTTGAACTCAGTCTTGGGTTTTAATCAAGCTTTCTGAGTTTTTTTTTATTTCATAGCTCATAATAAAATCTTTAAAATTATTAGTTACTTCTACCAAACTTCTTCTTTTTCTTCAGGACGTTGGTGACCATGGCTCTCCACAATTCCCTGTTCTTTCTAGCTTTTAATATTTGTTTTTCTTTTTGTTATCTCACCTAAACCTTGCAACATTATCCATTTATGCATGCTCACAAGGATGTGTTATTTTCCTCTGTCCTTCTTGCTTTCAATCTGTCTTCTGAGAATCAGATTTTCCAAGCCTTCTTACGTGTCCTAGAAATGTCAACTGTCTCTTCCAGATGTTTTTCTTCGTCGTTGCTCATATGCTCTGTCCATGTTATCCTCAGCATCCTTCTGTAGAAAAACATTTCTGTTGCTTCATTTCTTTTTTTCATCTTTGAGGAGATTGTCCCGCACTCACTACTATACAGTTGGGGACAGATATTACATAACAGTTTAGTACACTTTTTTCTTGTTTCTAACGAAGTTTTTCTTTTTCTTAATATTCTGCTTAGCTTTTGGAAATCATCTTTGGCTATCCCAATACGCATTCAGATTTCAGTATCGCAATTTCCGTCATCTGTTAAAACACTTCCTATATATATATATATATTACTTGTTTTATTTTTGTATCTCCAATATGTAATTTAAATTTCGGGATCATCCATTTGCTAGCAATCATGCGTTCTGTCTTCTTACTCTTGATGTTTAATCTTTTCTTCTCGCTTTCCTTCACTACGTTCTGTAGGAACTTTTTTTTAGTTTTCTTTCCGTGTCTGCTACCAACTATCTCATCTGTATATCTTATGTTGTAAAGATTATGGCTGCCAATAATGAATCTTGGTAAATCTTCAAATTTTTTCAGAATCGCCTCGCTGGATAGATTGAATAGGTCCGGTGAGAAGGCACATCCTTGTCTTACACCTCTTTCTGTTTGATTATATATGCTGAACTCATTTTCTGTCCGTATGTCGTAAACTATTTTATGCATAATTTCTGTACCTTTTTTAATATAACTTCTCAGGTGTGTAGCTTATATTTTGGTCTGTTTTCATCAAATTATTATTGCTATTCAAGTAAAAATTCCTCGTAGATAGTCTAGAGATTTATCTTGTCAAAAGTGTCTACTCTTCAATAGGCGAGAGGAAAGCGTTTTCTATAATCTCTGAGGTAGTTTCGAAGAACCACCGAACAATTTGAGTGATAATCGTGAAACGGGCATTATAGATTTTGGTAAATCGAGATAATAATCGCGAAAGAAATGCTTCATCTAATCATCTCCCTATTTTCTTTCACTCTTTTTTTTTTTTTAAGCAGAAAATGTCCTGCCTTCTAAATAAGATAAACTTGATGGAGCTGACCTGCGTCGATACTTCCGCTTGCACCGTTTAATAACTCATAATTTCTGCTCCATTGCTCAAACTATTGAGCTGTATCTTTCTAAACTATGTCCTGCATTCATACTTTTCTTTAAAAAGTCTTATTTGAAGGTAATCATTTTGAGAAGTGTTTCAATAAAAAACCTACTTATCAATATTGGTATCTGCGAACAAGCATGACACCTCGCACAACACTCTATTAACATACATCTCAATGATATACATACATACATACACACATACACACAAATATATATATATGCGTGTGTGTGTGTGTGTACGTATGTATCTATATTAGATTTATTGAATATATATATATATATATATATAATTATTTATTTAAAAAATTATAACATAAATATGTTATAAAATCACTACAAAAATAGCCATTTTGTTTCAACACCTCCGGTGTCTTATCAAGTGATGATGTTGAATGTAAAATAAATGGTTTTAGAAGTTTCAAATTATTAACGATCCTTCGCAAGGGGAAAACGCTGTTACAAAAGCGGAGGTGTTGAAACAAAATGGCTATTTTTGTAGTGATTTTATAATATATTTATGTTATAATTTTTAAAAAATAAATAATTACATCTGCTCTACTCTGTATTGAGCACTCTTTTAAGAATAGTAATTGTTGGTTATTGGAATTCATTCTGTATACACCAATTATATACTTATATATATATATATATATATATATATATATATATATATATATATATATATATACAACGTCTAAAAAACACAATACCCAGCCGGGGTAAATCATAAACTTAACAATATATAATAGTAACAATATATAACTCAACAAATCAAAACCTACCCACATTTCTCACCCACACAAGACAGACATGCTTACGGAGAATGGAGGCCTCACTTATACACTCACCCACACGATTATACACACGTACACACACCATACTCACTCCTCCCTCATGAGCCAAAATGATAACACACACCTACAGCAATACACACGCTTTACACATATCATACTCACTCACTCCCCTAAGAACCAAATAACACACACACAAACACTAAACAGAGACACATCCCCTCACCAGGTCCAATAAAACTGTCAAACTGACCAGAGAATTCAGGATAAAATGTATCTATCCAGTTCTTATCTCAAATAACAACTTAAAAGAGACTGTTTGACCAACACAAGAAATGTTAAAAGATTCATGTGAAAAAGATAAAAAAATAAAAAAACAAATGAAAACTACAGACAAAAGTTCATTTTCTCCAACAAAAGACATTCATTTCTGTAGTTCACTGCCAACAGCAAGCAGAAATATTTATCCTCCCGATGATGGCCATTTTGGTCGAAACTAGTCGAGGAATCTAAATGGAATAATAATAATAAAAAAACGAAAGAATATTAATCTACAACCCAGTGTGTCTAATGATTTTAATTTTTTAATTTTTTATTTTTTTATTGTTCAAAATATATATATATATATATATAATAATCATTTCACCTCAATCAAGGCGGGAAAACCACTGGTACGCAGGGGGTTACAAAGGGTGATGATGGGAGAAAAGATCGTGCTATAATGGATACCGAGAAAAGGACGAAAGCTGAACGTGTTTCAAGAAAATAGATGCCGACCATTAACATTGCATTTAAATTTTGGAAGATTGTAGTTATGAAGGAAACGGAAGGGTGTTCCACAGAGGGAAGTGTGAGAAAAGAAACTGTTGGAGTAGAAGTGGCGGTTACATTTAACTAATTCAACACTAAAAGGGCGGGACCTAGATGCCAATCTAGTAGCACATGTAAACTAACATAGAAGTGTTGAAACAAAACGGGTATTTTTGTAGACATTTTATAACATATTTATGTTATAATTTTCGAATAAATAATATATATATATATATATATATATATATATATATATATATATACTAATAGATAGAATATGCCGATGGAAGAGATGAAAAAAATCAACAAAAATAATAGTATTAACAATAAAATTATATTTATTGTATATCACTATGTCTTTTGATCAACTGATAGGAAAGATATTGAAAATCGAAATTTTCAGACAACTTAATAGACACTGCTAGCAGATCGGCCATGTTTACTTTGTAAGAGCAGTGAGAAAACTGGTGCAAACAAGCTCAAACTGCAATCACGTGACCCCAATAGTACCAATTATAAGCCCGCATGAGCAGAATACAGTGTGGCATACCTAAAGATATATTATGCCGTAAGTGCTGTTAATGTTTTATTTATCTTCGTCTGTGCATGTATACGTAATTTCTAAGGATTTATAATGACAATAATGACAACAATAATATGATTTATAATGAAATATAAAATGTTGGATTATAAATAATAGCAAAGTCCATTAATTCCTTCGAAATTATTATGTTTATATTTCGTGTACGAAAATCAAGTAGTTAGATATGAACTTGGTAAAGTCTGAACAAGAGATGTGTTTTTCTCCATAAAGGTAAGTGAGTTCATTGTTACTTAGCAGTCAAAAAGAACGCCTGGTTATTTTGTTTTATTTATGTTTAATCAATTCATCCAAAGTAAGGCGATAATGCCACTAAGACTCGATGGTGTACAGGGAGTAAAAGAGAACGAAAAAAATTTTTAGAAAGAGCCGGAAACCCAATTCTAAAAAGGAAATAATGGATAAACCTCTACTTCTGTTCAAAAGACTGGGGAGGAGTGTGAACCGAACAGTAGGGGAACCCATCTTTATATACGGGGGTCTCCCTACATAAGGGGGTGGGGGTGAATCGATACTAATGGTTACATTTTCTTTATTACAAAATCCCGAAATCTAAAACTAGTAGACTAAAATGATACTGTTTAAAAAACATCTACTAAATTTGAAATATATATTAATATATAGACAAACAACTTTGAAGAAAAAGAACCGAAATTTTTTATTGTTTAATCTTTATTGTATTTTTCCAATTTTAAATAATGTGATGGAAAAAAGTTGCTATATTATTGGTGTGATTACCCTCCCAATAGCCGTTACACATGACGTCCCTTAGACTAGTTGAAACTTTCAGCTTTCCAAAGAACACCAGGATGTAGACAAAGAAATTATGCTTACCATACAGACACCACATTGGTTCTTGAAAATGAGTGAGATGGTCGAAAAACTACGGAAAATTTGTAAATGATGTTACTTCCAAAAGGTTATTTGAAAATTCGAAAAATAGAATAAATATATATATATATATATATATATATATATATGTGTGTGTGTGTATATATATATATATATATATATATATATATATATATATATATATATATATATATATATATAGATACCGATATACATTTTTATATATCATGAACGATATTGGGGAAAATGTATGAGTAAGTTGAAAACGTTTTTTCGTGTGACGCGTTTCGACCTTTAGGAGTTGATCGGACGAAATGTTATATTGGTACTAACTACGCATGTTCAGGAACGAGGGATCCTGGGAATTTTTTTAATCTAGCCGATTACATTTACATTCATTTTCTTTTTGTTTCCATCACTATATTATCAAAGTGTGATATAAAAATAATAATTGATTGTTATCGTTCCTACGAATCTTTCGGAAGAATCTTTGGACGAAAAGTTCCCTTTAAAACAATGCGTTCCATCATTTTCCAAGCCTTATATATATACTAGCAGTAGAGCCCGGCGCTGCCCGGAGATATAACAGTAAGAGATAGATCAAGTATCCACCATCATAAAGACTGAAAAATAAAATTGACAAAGATTATTGTTTAAGGTTGACGGACACGCATGTCTTAATTAGTTTTTTTTTTTTACGAATTGGTCAAACCCAAACTCAAACAAAAAAATTGTTTTCAATCGTTATGAGTCTCCCTATTGAATAGAATAATTTTATAAACAATTGTCTTGTAAATGGAATTTTTAAAGCATTCTGAATGTAAAAATAAAGAAAAAAGTGTGCAAGACAATAAGAAACACTACATGCCAAAAAAAAAAGTGAAGTTTTGTTGAAATCGGTTGAAAAATGTAGGTAGCCTCTCTGTAATCTTTTAGTTATACAATTTATGATTTTTACTTATTGAATACAGTAAAAAAAATTGCATATTTTTCTTGTGGTGATTCATAATTAGAATTCTGATTTCAATATATTTTCCACTCGTTGTTTCTAATACAAAAAATATTA
This sequence comes from Acanthosepion pharaonis, assembly GCA_903632075.3. NCBI lineage: Eukaryota > Metazoa > Mollusca > Cephalopoda > Sepiida > Sepiidae > Acanthosepion > Acanthosepion pharaonis. The sequence continues at coordinate 70,207 of CAHIKZ030000746.1, read as the reverse complement.
ACTTTATTTGGATTTATTAATTATGATCTAACAAATCTTATTCATTTAGTTGCCTTCTCTGTAATATATAATAATCTTTTACAATTTATGATTTTTACTTATTGAATACAGTAAAAAAATTTGACACCATGTGTATTTAAAGTAGTTTCCTGTTCCGGTTATTATTTTTAGTTAGGACTTGTGTATGTTTAGATTTCATTATCTTTC